>KV019050.1:59946-70071 GCA_001598015.1 Dorcoceras hygrometricum | reverse complement strand
CCTTTCAATCCATATATCCCGATCGGATCAACGACCATTGGTAAATCGAGAGTCGCTATAGATCCGATAGCTATGTATACATCTTGGAGATCGAATAGTGACATCGCGAGTGTAACTAGGTAAACACATTTACCTAAAACACTTCTAGTACTCTGGCCAGAGATTTATACACTATTATCCCCTTAGATAGCATAGGATATCCACGCATGTCTGCGAGCGGTGAATCCTCGACAACGATGCATCGACTCCTACATGCGTCGGGGTCTCACCCAATCCCGACGCCTTATGACCCCAAGTGAGTCGGCAAACGGGTCAAAGTGAGACGCCTATCATGTAGAGTCTCAATGACGTTTCTGAGTCGTGAGGACTAATCAGTACAACCAAGACCTCGGACTTATCCACTCGACAAATGGTAACCACTTGGAAAGTCCGAACGAGGGTAGTTCGATAGATCACCAGGTCACTATCTATCTGCATGCTCAGAACATCACAATGTTCCCTACCAATGAAACATGGTACTTCGCATCGAAGATACTAGTCTCGAACTCGGGCGGCCTTATCCTCATTTTGACGGCCCAATCGACTAGGAACACGTTCAGAATACACAGCGACTATTAGATGTGTTTCATGATAGCCGTCATACCCACTATCACATCTAACATACGCTTTAGTGTATTCTAGGTCTTTACTCAACACAATTGTAAATCATTACACACATAATGAAAGTAAAGAATGCCATATAAGAAAATGCGAATATCATATATAAAGATCGTTTGTACAAGAGTCTATAAAACCCACACGCCACAAGTTGGCTAGTTGGGAATCTACTCTAACATTGTAGAACCTGTTTGAGTTCAAAGCCGTGGGTAGGATATTTAAAAGTTCAGACCTGGACTGGAATTGATTTGAATTATGCGATGCTTTAGCAGATTTCAGCTCCTTGAAGCCTTCTGCCGTGAATTTTGAACCAGGAGAAATCTGTTTTCTCAGGCCGTGAGTTCTGCCGTGCCCTGTTCGAATTTTTTGAGGTATATTGTGAAGTTTGAGGTACGAATTGAGCAGATTTAACAGCTTTGAGCGTGGACATGGCTGTGATTGATGTTATGAAATCTGCTAATGTGATTCTGTGACTTTACGTGTTATAGTTTGTTAGATTGATTGAGTTTTACTTTCTGTTTGCACGTATTGAATTGTATGCATTGTGAATTGAATATTGATTGGCATACATGCATACATCTTGAGCCTGATTGATAGATTGATTGATGATCTGATTTGAGAGCCACGTTGTGACTGGCCGACAGATGTGTCGTACCTGAAAAGTCCAACGCTATCATCGGATTGGTGACTACCGGATTCGAGTGTCTACCACCGAGCTGTGATGGGCTGACGGGCTCTGAAGATCACAGACCGATGATTTCCCCGGTTGATACACCGTACGTGGTATAGAGGCTCGACTGAGATGATTTTCCAGTCGATACACTGGTCTAGCTATCCTATCCTTGATAGCCCTCATGCATTGCATAGCATCAATTATAGCATGTTGCATGATTAGCTGCTTTGATAGCTATTCGTACTGAGGCTTGACCTCGTATTTGTTTTCCTGTTTTTGTGTTGTTTGGGTCTGTGTTACCCATTTGCAGGATCTTCAGGTAACCAAGCTGGACCGAGTGGAGTGCCAGCTAGTCGATCCCCATTTCCTTGAGTCCCAGTTTATTTTATGATATGCATTGAACCGGGGGATGCCCCGTGTTTTATTGTATTGGGGATCTATACTTGATTTGAGATTTGATGTTACCTGTTTTATATGAGTTTGAGTCAACTCGTATTTTGATTATGAATATTTTGAATGTTGATTTTTAGTTCAGGCCCAAATGATTTCGAAAAATTTTTAAGCCCTATTTTATGCTTCCGCTATTATGTGCTTAATTGTGCTGTAATCTTGAGTGTTTAGCACGGGGCCTGACAGCCATGATTTGGTGGGAAGGATCTAAGCTATCTGTGTAATTGTTGAATCTTACTTGGGAAGATTTCAAACAAGTATTCTTTGAGCAATACTTCACGGCAGACAAGAGGTCTGAATTGAAGAGGGAATTTCTGACCCTGAAACAGGGGAGCATGACCGTACAGGAGTATGTGCGGGCATTTGAAAGAGGGTGTTACTTTGTGCCTTTGATAGGTGACGACCCAGAAGAGAAGTTAAGTCATTTTGTGGAAGGATTGAAGCCTATGTTAAAGATGAACATTAGGATATCTGTGCCCAAGACTTACAGAGAAGAAGTGGATAGAGCCCTGCGTATTGAAAGGGACTGGAAAGATGTTGATGAAGAAAGGCAGCAGAAGAGGCAGGACTTTCAGCAGAAAGATCAGAGGCCCTTCAAGAAGCAGTATAAGAATCAGCAGAGGTCTCAAGAGCAAAAACCTCTACCGATCCAACCCATTAGTGCAGCTCTAACCAGCAACAGTAGACCGGTGTGTCCTAAGTGTCAGAAGATACATCCTGGTCAATACAGACTTGGACAGAATGTCTGCTACAGATGTGGGTTGCCAGGGCATATTTTGCAATATTGCCCAAAGTCAAGGCAACTGGTGACCAGTAGAGCCTACGTGATGACAGCTGATCAAGCCAACCCAGACTCGACAGTAGTCACGGGTAAGATTATGATTGCTGGTTTGCCTTCTATTTTAAATTCAAAATTTTAGTCAAAATCCTTTTATTTATGGGTCTAATTAATTTTATCAAATTTTAAAGTCAAAATTTTAGTCAATAGGACTTTCATTTTGTCAAATTTTATTGTTTAATTTTAAAGTGAAGGACTGAGTATTTTTATAATTTTAAAGTTTAATTTTAAGGCTTATTGGGCCAAGTCATGTTTAGGGTTAGATGTCATTTTAAAGTTAAGTCTAGGCTTTTGGGCTTAGATTTAGTGTGTCGGGCACCTGAACCAGTCCTTCACCGGAGTAGAAAATGTAGAAGACCGTGAATATATATTTAATTATATATGTAGTATTTTATGTATATGAATATGATAATATTTTAAATGTAAGAATAAATATATATTGACGGACTAAGCCTTTCAAATTGCATGTTTTATGAAATACACGCATCATGAAAGTTTTATGAAAATGTTAAGGCATGAAGGAAAAAGAAAAATATTTTCGAGAGATTGAACTGATGTGTGGCAAGTTTACGATGGGAGCTAGTCGGGATATTGGATCCGAGGAACCCCTGTTTTAATGTATTACAAGCTTATGGATCCATATAATCACGACAAGGTGAAGTGGCAGCATAGAGGTGTGAGGGATCCCGAGGTAAGGTCGGTTGAACCGCATTGCCGTGTACGTTTGTTCTTTAGATTGATCAACCGCTTATGTTATGGCTGACACTTCATGGATACGACTCACATGCACTTTTACGTTACGTTATGCTATGTCATGCCTTATTATATATGATATATGATGACGTATTTATTAATCATATTTTACGATCATTCATGCACGCATGTTTTAAAGTTATTATGCTATGCCTAATTGCTTGCATGTGGTTTATTATACGTACCTTGTTATTATTCAGATAGAGCATGCTGGCCTTTAGGCTCACTAGGTCTAAATGGTGCAGGTGATGATCCTGTTGATTTTATGCCGACCGACGATGAGGACCTCTGAGAGCCCGTTGCAGCTGTGACCCGTGACCACTCTGACGTCTTCATTTTATGTTATGATACATTTTCAAATATTTTTATTAGTCAAGTTCAGTTTTCCGCAACTTTTACTTGTACTGATTTTAAGCCGTATGGTTGATTTAATATTTTTGAGATATTTATTTTATTTATGTTTTAAAATAATGTTGAGAAAAAATGTTTTAAAGGGGACCAGCCATACTTTTAAAGATTGTTTATTCCGCACTTTATTTAATAAAAAAATCTAGAGTACGGTTTGTTTCAAACATACCTTAAATTGCACATCCGTTTACTATTGTTGGATTAAGTTATTTGACAAAACCATGTGAATATGAATTGCTGTGTTTTGTGTTATCTTTCATTTGCATTTGAAGGAGTACTATTCGAAGCAATATCGAAGGATTTTATAAATTTCATATTTATGGTCAGTTTTGGTGATTTAGGGAAATCTCAACAGCTAACATGTACAGGATTTACTGAGGATGTAAATCCTCAACAGCTAGCATTGATAACGTCAATGCTTTCACCACAAGACTTGTGTTTTAACGGAAAGTTAGAGTTTATTCATTCTGCTTTGAAATGAGAGGCATGTTTTTGGTTTTCTATATTGCCTATTCACATGATATCATCCATTGGTTGCACCATCTATAGCAATTAGTTTGGAATAACATACTCTTATTTCCTGGAAATTTATATGTGTAAACGAAAGTAGGACAGTGGTGCGGGTTGAAGGATATGAATATGGAGTTATGCTTTTTGGCAGAGGTCCTTTGGGATATTCATTCAGGAACAGATTTTTTATGGGTTAACAGGATTCACTATATTTATCTCTCGTTTTCATCTCTAAACTGAGAGATTAAGAGTAGGAATCCCTCTTAAATCAATAGGCTGCTGGAGATTCGATCAAAGTGTTCCGAGGGTGTGTAGGAGACAATAAATTAATTAGGTAATTTGTTTTCCTCACGCTTTTTATTTGTTCCCTAGGATGTTGAGCCATTTATGTGACCTTTTTTAGGCACTCTGTTTTATGGCGTCCTGGACTTCTACTAATCATGAATTTCTCCTTTGGTTATGTGCTAAATAGAACCTTCTCCCCAAGATAGGCTTCTAGTTATTGATGTTAGATCGAGCGCTTGTCGCTTTATCAAAAGTTATAGCTTGTGGTAACGGTGCAACTCCAATCTTATAAACATATAGCAATACAAGCGCCACGTTTCGATCGCTTTACCGTGCAGAGGAAATATTGCACATCAACTATTCTCATTCCAGTATTTGCACTCATTGCAATCAATGGAAATCGGTCATGTCACTTTGGCTTTGATACCAATTATAGGACAAATAATATATCTGCCAATAATTGTACTTCTTGAAATCAAAATCAAACCCGTCCTGATACCAATTATAGTATAAAACACTTACCACTAGGCCAAAAGCTGTAGCTGGTGGTAACGTACAACTCAATATTTTAAATCGTATAACAACATAAGTGTCACGATTCGATCGATCTAGCTAGCTGGGGAAATTATTACACTTCAATAGTTTAGTATTAGAGTTGCACAGTTTGGTCTACATCGTGCACTGAGTCTATCAATCATTTTTCTCCTAGTGCAGTTTCAGCAAATCCCTTTTGTTTAGAGTTCAGTCGTGGCTCAGAATATTACATATTATTTCTACGTTAGGTTGTTCGTAAATGGTTTTTCACGGATTATATAAGGCACAATGCAATTAGCATGGCTAGAGAGTTTGGTTTGCAGCTACAGTGTATGAGATTTAGAAAACAACCAAAACCAAAAGATTTTTTTTACAGCGGCGTCCATGTATTGATGTTTTCATAGGATCGGGAGTGTGTGTGTATAAGCACGTTAAAATTTTTTCTGCTAAGTTTTTCTGATAACAGCTCAACTTTGGTTCTTAGTCTAGTCTTATATTTCATGTGAGACCCAAACATTTTTGCCGTTCAGATGTTGTCGGGTTTGGACCAGCTGTAGGTCGATGTGCTTGGTGTAGCCATTGGATGTCGTTAAGTGTTAGAATCAGCGGTTGGAAAGATATCAGACGTTGTGTGGGAGACGTTTGTTTGAGTATCAGCTGTTGAGTCAGTCGTTGGTGACATCTAGTTCAGCTGTGTGTATCAGCTGTAGCAGTAGGAATCAGTTGGAGCAGCAGCGCTTCGTTAGATTTCAGACGACGGATTTAGTCGTTGCGTGTTAGCGTGTTTCGTAGCGGGTAGCGAAACTACGTTGTTTGGATTAGTCGAGACGATAGGGTTTTGGATTAACGCTAGGAGACCCAGCTGTTGGTTTGTTAGCGCGTATTCAGCTGTTGCGAGAGATCAACTGTTGCGTAGTGATCAGCTGTTGGTTAGCGATCAGCTGTGACTAGTGGGTGACGTGTCCTGCGGTAGTCTTTGCAACGTCGTTTTGTTAGTTATTCGCTGTTTAGCGATAGGACATAGTTGATGCGAGATTTCAGATGTTGGTTGGGAATATTAGTTGTGACAACTGAGTTTGTCGGTGGACCTGTTTTCCAGTAATCAGTTGTGACTTTTAGTAGGGGACTTAGCTGTTGTTCTCTATTATTGTTTCCCCGACACTTAGAAATATTTCTCGATAGTCTTGTTGCGATATCCTAGTTACTGTTCACCGTAACCTTATCCGTCCAAATTTCCGGTGGTAGACAGCTCCGACAAGAGTGAGAGTGGTAGCGTTGGAATCCTCTTGCTAAGGCGCTTCGTTCTATACCTATTTAGAAGGCTTTGGAGGAGCTGGAAGAGGATCTTAGGATCTCTAAGATATCTCCCTTGTGTAGTTTGTTAGCATAAGCATCCCTGCCATGCCGGTAGTTCGTTAGGGTAAGTGAGAATTCTACCTTTAAGCTTTGTTAGAGCTTTCCGTTGAGTTAGGAAGGTAGATAAGCACTGGTGGAGTTGTAGCTTCTTAGGATCTCTAAGATATCTCCCTTGTGTAGTTTGTTAGCATAAGCATCCCTGCCATGCCGGTAGTTCGTTAGGGTAAGTGAGAATTCTACCTTTAAGCTTTGTTAGAGCTTTCCGTTGAGTTAGGAAGGTAGATAAGCACTGGTGGAGTTGTAGCTCCCAACTGTTGTTGTTTATGTTTCGGTCTTTGAGCAGTAGCTTGTGTTGGCTTAGCAGGTGACAGATCTGTGTTGCTCGGACTTTGTTGTGGCAGCTGCGTGGGGTAATTGTAGCTCTGAAGTTGAGGTACGGATGTTGAGCTTGTATTACGGCTTGGAATTGGCATGGATACTATGTGTTTGCTGTGTATGCATTGCATTGTTGTTTATGTGCTGGTTCAGCTGTTGCATTGCATACGCATTGTCTTTTCATTTCAGCTGTTGTAGCCGTGCATTGTTGCATTGTATCTGTTCTTACCAGGATGCGAGGGCGAGCGGCAATACCGCACTCTCATCTCCCTGCTGGGATCTAGTAGCCACCATGCGCCGAGTGGTTAACTTCATGGGTTGGGCAGCAGCAGGTTGAGCTGTTGATGCATCTGGTATTCGGGTGTGGTGTAAAGATGAGTGGGTAATGTTAGGATAAAATTTATAGTTTTGGTGATAACAAAAATAAGAAATGATTTGGACTTAAATGATAAAATTCGAATAATCTTTTCACGATGATCAACATTGCTGACAACAGTGATCGGTTTGAATTACAGTTATGAAATTGGATTGTTCAGAATCGGGTCTTGGAACAGTGGAGTTATTGATTTGGTTATTTGGGTTATCGGGTCAGAAATCTACTGTTGATGAAGTATTGAGAATGGTGATATTTGCCAACAGCTCTTGACTATTGTATCGTAATGGTATCTGCCAACAGCAACGGGAACAGTGAATTGTTCTACCAACAGAAAGGGCCGTATTCATTGATAAGTTTATTCGACAGATCTTGCAACAGTACTTCGTTGCTGACACCAGATTTCGCTACAGTATTGTTTTTGGAAACAGCATGAGTATCGTTTGCTTCAACAGATATGATGACGTCAGCAGTGCTGAAATTTGCAAATGGAAGATATGATGACGTCAGCAGTGCTGAAATTTTGAAGTGGTTTAATCTTGTTTACCGCGACAGATATCTTAATAGTAAGGAACTATTCATTCGTCTTCAACAAAGAGAGATCAGTCGACAGTAATGATTTCAGGCGCAAGCATCAAAATTCAAATTCGATCGAATACTCAATTGGAAAAGATCGCTGGCCATAACAGAATCGTACAAATTGCCTGTAATTAAGGGAACAAGATTGGTACTATTTTTGGATAAATAGTACACATTGGCAGAGGTCGTTACAACGGTATTGCACATATATGGAAATAATATTCGCATCCCTGACAAAACGCAATTTACCATGAAGTGGAGCAGGATTGACGGCGTTCTACTGTCAGAAATTCAAAAAGGATTTGTTGCCTTATCTGGATTCATCGACCGTTGAACGAAGAGTATAAATAGCAGATATTTTGAATTGAATAAAACAACTCTCGCCATTGCTATTATTGAAACGGTGTCAAAATACTCCCAGAGCTATCTACTTGTTGAAACATTCAAAAGCTCACAAGACTCGAAGAACAATACTGTTGTCTTTCATTGATACACCTTCGAGTCATTCTCTGGTTCATCTTGTTAGATCGAGTTTCTTTGTATTAGAAACCAGAGAATATTTACAGTACTCATAGAATTGTATTCATTGTTAAACCAATTGAGTCTGTAACAAACAGGCTTCTCAAAAAGCCGTTTGAAAATTTACAAGTGTTGTAAACCAGCAGCTGCGTCTGCGTGGAGTGTTGTGAGATACTAGGTGTTCTCGTAGCTGCGGGTTGCCGGATCGGATGTTTATAGAAGGCCTACTTTCATCAAATCTTCTAGTGATACCTTCCGAGAGGAAGAAGGGGAGACGTAGGACATTGAAGTCCGAACTTCCAGAAACAAATTCCTAACTCTATCTTTTACATACAGTATTTATTTATTATTGCTTGTTATTCACTGTTCACAAGTTAATCGGCCTTTTTCCGCACAAATATTGTTGGCCGAGAATCTTGCATAAAACTGAGATACCAAAACATTTTAAAAGATTTCAAAAATCCAAAGGAGTTCATTCAACCCCCCCCCCTTCTGAACTCCTGTTTACTTAGTGATCCTATTTCTGGGACCATCAAGTGGTATCAGAGCAGGCAAATCTCAGTTATTGAACAGTTGTGTTTCGTGCTTTATATATCTTTAACATGTCGATCTCTCACAACAAGATTCCTTTGTTTTCGAGGGAAGAGTATGATGACTGGAAAATCAGGATGCAAGCAAATTTAGCGGCCATGGATGATGACATGTGGTATGTCATCACTGAAGGACCACTAAAGATAATGAAACCAAATCTGGCGGTTGCTGTAATATATATATATATGTATCAGTTAGCCAGGGGGATGCCCTGCGCTTTGTTGTTGTAACCTTAGGGGATATGATACATGTATGGATTATGTATGCTTTGTCATTGCTTGTTTTATGATTTGTAAACTTATTTTAAGTATCGTTGTATTTTAAATTATATGTTTAAAACCGTCGGGCCTAAAAGCGAAAATTTTACCCACTTTTTGATAGCTTCCGCATGTGTTTATCTGTTGTGAGCACGAGGCCTGACAATGAGGGCGTTACCCAAGGAGTGGGACGTGAAGACAATGGCGATGAGGGAATCAAAAAACTTGAACAAGCTAGAGCTGCACGATCTGTTCGCCAACTTGAAAGCATATGAGTTTGAGTTGGAGACAAGATCGGAAGCTGGACCCTCCACCTCCCAGCCGACAAAAGCTCTTGCTGCTACAACTGCTGAACCATGCTCTCCTAGCACCAGCAAGTCTGCTAACCAGCTCAGCGACGATGCAATGTCCCTCTTAGTCAAGAAATTTGGGAAATTCATGAGAATATCCTCCCATCCTTCCTCTCCTTACAGTAATTTTAATAAATCTGATAAAGTTGCATCGGACTTAATCTGTTATAACTGTGATCGTCCAAGTCATTTTTCTGCTGATTGCAACAGACCCAAGAGAGATGATAGATACAAACGAGACAACAAGAAGGATGAGCGATACAAGCGTGATGATGACACTGATGAGAGGGATGTTGACAGATCCAAGGACAAATTCAAAGGAAAGTCGAAATATAGAAGGATGAAACCAAGAGAAGACAAAAGACCCAGTCGCAAGTACGATCGCAAGGTGTTGGTGGCTGAGGAAAGCACCAAGAGCTGGGCAGACAGCGATAACGAGACAACAAGAAGGATGAGCGATACAAGCGTGATGATGACACTGATGAGAGGGATGTTGACAGATCCAAGGACAAATTCAAAGGAAAGTCGAAATATAGAAGGATGAAACCAAGAGAAGACAAAAGACCCAGTCGCAAGTACGATCGCAAGGTGTTGGTGGCTGAGGAAAGCACCAAGAG
>KV019050.1:33899-55025 GCA_001598015.1 Dorcoceras hygrometricum | reverse complement strand
ATGGTCCATGAGTACAAGACTCTATCTCACACATTTGAGGAAATCAAGGCTGAAAACGCAAGTCTGAAAAATAGTTCGACAGATTCAAGTTCAGATGAGCTTGAGGATGTTAACATTTTCTGGACTGAGTTGAGTAGGCTGAAGATAGAAAATGATTTGTTGAGAAGTGAGTCCAGCGAGCTCAAGGCTGAAGTTGAAAAATTAACTAAAGAAATGAGCTCCTGGACCCAATCAGCTCGTGCTTTCCAAAAATTACAAGAAATCCAAAAGTCAGCACTTGATAGAACTAGCTTAGGATTTAGTAATAGCGAAATCAGCGATGGAGAGACAAGTACTCAGTCACAGCCAGTGTATGACAAGTTCAATAAAAGGAGCTTTGTCAAAGCTGGCGTGATACATTATTGCCTTGAGTCGATACGATATGATGACCAGAACTCTTCCTAGTCAAGTCATGAAGGAAAAGGAAAAAATTGCATCGGCTATCAAAGGCCTGAGAGTTCCAAGCCCAGCTGGTTAAAGAACAGATTGGACAAGGACAAAGCGAAAGCTGGTTCCAAGTCCTATGTTCCAAACCAGCAACGACGTAACTTTAGGAAGGCAAAACCTGGTTGAAAAAAGACTTGGTCGAGAAGAGATCCCGTTGGTCAAAATATCAAATCAAAACTCCATAGACCTGCACGTAATTTTGCACAAACTTTCGTGGATCCACATACTGGAAAGACCGTAAGGATAATTTAGGTCTGGGTCCCGAAAGGGGTAATCCAATCTGGACCCAAGTAAAATTGGGTACCAAAAGCTGCTTTTTTGATTGCAGGATAACAGGTACAAAGCAGCAGCTGAAACGACATTGTGGTATCTTGATAGCGGATGTGCGAGACACATGACTGGAAATCCAAAGCTGCTATCAGATGTCAAACCACACAAAGGCGCAAAAATAGTGTTTGGCGACAACGCTTACGGTAACACTGTGGGTAAGGGTAAGCTTATCCACGGTAACATCTCTATCTCTGATGTCCTTGTTGTTGATAACCTTAAATATAATTTTATTAGCATTAGTCAGCTGTGTGAAAAAGGTTACACAGTCAAGTTTCAACAACACACATGCACGGTTCAGAGTCCTAGTGGTCTGACTGTGTTGGTAGGAAAACGTTCGGGGAATACCTACATTATCAACTGGTCAGATCAGCAGGAACCTGAAGTTACACAGTCAAGTTTCAACAACACACATGCACGGTTCAGAGTCCTAGTGGTCTGACTGTGTTGGTAGGAAAACGTTCGGGGAATACCTACATTATCAACTGGTCAGATCAGCAGGAACCTGAACAGTTGTGCCTTGCAGCTGGTTCATCCAAGAGCTGGCTGTGACACCAGAGAATGAATCATTTGCATTTCAAAACAATTGCTAAATTGATCAACATGATTTGGTTTCTGGTCTGCCAAAAATCAGTTTTTCCAAGGAAAAGATTTGTGCAGCATGTCAACTGGGAAAACAAATAAAATCCACTTTCAAAACAAAAGGCGGTAAACGTTCTTCCCGAAGCTTAGAGCTTTTGCATTTGGATCTTTTTGGTCCTGTTTCTATAACCAGCTTAGGGGGAATGAACTACACCCTAGTTGTTGATGATTTTACTAATATACTTGGGTGGTGTTTTTAAAGGCAAAATCTGATACCGCTGACCAGTTGATTAGGCTTTTAAAACGTTTGTAAAATGACAAATCTTGTACAGTCAACCGGATAAGGAGTGATCGAGGAACAGAGTTTTTAAATCAAAAATTATCTTCTTATCTGGATGATATTGGAATAAAGCATGAGCTTTCTGCAGCTAGAACTCCTCAGCAAAATGGTTTAGCTGAGAGGAGAAATCGCACTTTAAAATAAGCTGCTAGATCTATGATTGCTTATTCTGGGATCTCTCAAAAATTTTGGGCAGAAGCAGTTAACGCAGCATGCTACACTCAAAACAGATCAATGATTAATAGGATGCACGATAAAACCCCATATGAGATCTGGAACAGCAAGAAGCCTGATATCTCTTATTTCAGGGTGTTTGGATGCAAGTGCTTCATTCATAACAATGGCAAGAAGCATCTAACTTCCTTTGAACCTAAATCTGATGCAGGTTTATTTCTAGGCTACTCTGCAGTAAGCAAAGCATACAGAGTCTTCAACAATAGAAGTTTAACTGTTGAGGAATCTGCTCATGTGGTTTTCGATGAAGCAAGTTTCAAATCAAACTCAGCTGCAAGCTTACATGACTTGTGCACCCGTCTGGAATCAACAAGCCTTGAAGAATCTGATGATGACGTGTCACAACTAAGATTCACAACTGAAGAACAACCAATAGTAGATACACAACATACTATTACTCAACAAGATCTTACGGCAGCTGGAGCAGAAGCAATCACCACACAAACAAATGCAACTCCAACAGATCTAGATACGTCAGACATTACGCAAGCAAATGCTACTGCTCATACACCAACAGCTAACACAACAGTATCAAATATACCAACAGTAAATGACAAAGCTGCCAACAGCACTCACACACAACAGCAAGAAATCCAACTGGAATTTGATGCACAAGGAAACAATGATAATAATCAATTGGCGTCAGAAGATCCAAACATTTTTATCCAGTCAGCAACACAGGGGGAACAAGGAGCAAATCCCTTTGCACTTGATCTTCGGTAGAATAGAAATCATCCACCTGAGTCGCACACGAGGCCAGCTATCTCATGATCATTTTGATGCTGAATTTCTTTCTCATATAGAACCTAAGATAATCGACGAGGCCTTAGCTGACCCAAGTTGGATAGATGCCATGCAGGAAGAACTCAATCAGTTTGAATGCAATAAAGTATGGACACTTGTACATAAACCTAAAAATCATTCAGTCATAGGTACACGATGGGTCTTTAGGAATAAACTGAATGAAGATGGAGTAGTAACAAGAAATAAGGCTAGGCTGGTTGCACAAGGCTTTAGACAAATGGAGGATATAGATTTTGATGAAACATTTGCACCAGTAGCTAGATTAGAAGCCATTCGCATGTTCCTTGCATATGCTGCATATAAGGACTTCAAGGTCTTTCAGATGGATGTCAAGAGTTCCTTTCTAAATGGCGTCTTCACAGAGGAAGTGTATGTTGCACAACCTCCTGGCTTCATAGATCATGCAAATCCAGACTTTGTTTAAAAACTGGACATGGCTCTATACGGGTTGAAGCAAGCACCCAGAGCCTGGTATGATACACTCACTAATTTTCTTCTTGAGCATAAGTTCACTATAGGCACAGTTGATAAGACGTTGTTTAAATTTGTTAAGGATGATCACGTCTTATTAGTTCAGATTTATGTTGACGATATTATTTTTGGGTCAACTAACCCCAAACTGTGCAAGAAATTTTCAAAGCTCATGCAGGATAAATTTGAGATGAGCATGATGGGGGAGCTCACTTTCTTTCTGGGATTAAAAGTTCGACAGCTGGAAAATGGAATCATCATTAACCAAGCTAAATATACAAAAGAATTTCTAAAGAAGTTTGGCATGAACAACTGCTCAGCAGCAGCAACCCCTATGAGCTCTTCAATTAAGATGGACAAATATGAAGCTGGAACTGCCATAGAGGTATCTTTGTATCGAGGTATCATAGGCTCTCTGCTTTACCTAACTGCTAACAGACCAGACATCATGTTTGCTGTCTGTATGTGTGCTAGATTCCAAGCGGAGCCAAAGCAATCACATTATATTGCTGTTAAAAGAATCCTCAAGTACTTAAAGGGCACTTCCAACGTGGGTCTTTGGTATCCCAAAGACTCAGGCTTTCAACTAATTGGTTATAGTGATGCAGATTACGCAGGATGGATGATTGATCGTAAAAGCACAAGTGGGACTTGTCAATTCTTAAGAGATCGGCTGATTTCATGGTTCAGTAAGAAACAAACATCCATTGCCATGTCAACAGCAGAGGCATAGTACTTAGCTGCCGGCAGCTGTTGCGCTCAAATCCTCTGGATACAACGTCAATTAAAGGATTATGGCATTGATGCTTCCGAAGCTCCTATTTTCTGTGACAACACAAGTGCAATAGCAATCACCCAGAACCCTGTGCTGCACTCAAGAACCAAGCACATTGACATAAGGCACCACTTCATAAGAGACCATGTGTTAAAGAAGGACGTTCGGTTGGAGTATGTGTCGACTGAGCAACAAGTTGCTGATATCTTCACAAAGCCTCTACCAGACGCTAAGTTCTCCTATTTTAGGAATATATTAGGTCTCTTAGAACTGCCATAAATTTGTCTATGCGCTAACAATTTTTGCAGGTTGAACAGCAACGCTTACATCAGCCGTGGGTCACCTATTAATGGGGAACAGTTCTGCTTACGTAAGCGCCATCGTTGGAAGTCACTCTATCGAGAAAACAGTTTTGCTAACGTCAGCATCGAGTCACATGTTCAGGGGGAACAGCGATGCTTGCGTCAGCGCTACCGTAAAAGTCTAACCATCAAGAAAACAGTACTGCTTACGTCATTCCATCTCATTGTATTCAATGGAAACAGATCTGCTTACGTAAGCATTACTGATAGAGGGTTATACATCGTAGGGGGAATTTGGTCTCTGTATTGTTAAGCGTGAAGTCAATTTAACAGGAGAGATCTGTCAATAGATTTCTCCTGTACACAATTGATGCTTATCTGTTAACAGATTCCGCTCCATCCCGCGAAACATTAAAAACAAATTTTCTTAGGTGTGATGTTTTAAATATTTTGGCGCGTCAATGTTATTTTAATCTTTTCCCGTACGGGTAAAATATTTGCAAAATCTTTTCTAAAAATAGTACGCCCCGTCCGATGATTGACACGTGTTGTCCTTCATTCGCATCGTCACATCAAAATTCTTTCTCTCTCCAAACCTTTCATATTCACCGTCCTTATTTACAGCACTTCCAATATTTACTTAAACTTACTGTGAAATCGTAATCTTTGCATTTTCTTGCTTTCGCATTCTCTTGTTTTTGTGCGTTCGTATTTTTTTTTGCAGACAATCTTGTTTCAGGCACTCCTTGCACTCTACAATGGCATCCACTTTCATCACCTACTCTATTAACTTCGAGTCCGTATTGATGATGCATGACCATGACGGCATGCTCAACATGTTTAAAGCACTGGAAACCAGTGGTCTCAGAGGATTTCTGGGCTGTGAATCAGTGTTATATGAGAAGGAGCTACATCAGTTCTTTGAAACGGCATTGGTACAGGGTGAAGATATCACTGGAGCAGTATCACTCTATCTCTCAGGCTCAGTTTGCACGTGTTTTTGAGTTACCCACAGAAGGGATTGTGAATTTCTCTGAAGTACCAAAGGATAAAGTTTATGATGCGAGAAGCTTCTTCTCGAGAAAGGATGAGCAGGTTGATATTCATGGGAAAAAGAAACCCATGAAATATGAATTTCGATTGCTGAATGATATCTTGGCAAAGGCCATCACTGTTAAGGCAGGCTCATTTGATGTTGTCACCGTTGAACGGTTTCAGATGATGACAGCAATTCATTATGGATTGAAAGTGAATTGGGGCAAAGTTTTGTTTATTGTTTTGAAATACATGGTGGATAGGTCGCAGAGGAAAGCAAAGGGCTTTGCTGCGCAAATCGGTGTTTTACTGAAGGGTATGCCTACTATTACTATGGGTGATGGTGTTTCATTTCCTAGTGCCAAAATTCTGTCTATGAAAACTGTAAACACTTACATCGCCACGAATACCACAATTGATGCTCGTGAGGAGCAGGGAATGGTCAGTGAGGCTACTGTGAAGAGGACACCAAAATCCAAAAATAAATCCTCATCTGCTGATGATACACATGTTAAGGGTATTTCTGAAATTGCTGAATCAAAGAAGAGAGTGGCCACTGAGGATAATGCGCCGGCTATTCCAAAGAAGAGGCGCACTATGAAGACAAAACCATCATTTTCACAGGCCAGTCTGGATATTGTAAATGTGGCACATGATGTGGTGCCCATTCAGGTTATTGGTCCTACCCCTGCTGTGGCAACTATCACATCTCCTGCGCCCAAACGAAAATCTCGAAAGAGGAGATTGGTATTATCCATGGGTTCTGATGATGAAACAGTGGGAACACAGGAAATTGTTAAAGATGCTGATGCAGTTGCTGTTACGAGTACTGATGACGCTGACATCATTATAGCCAAGGTATTGGAGGAAACCTTGGAGTTGGGGGTTAGTGAGACAGAGAGAGGAGGACAAGGTGTTGATGAAGCATTGTTTGAAGAAGACTTTGCTCGGTGGTTGGATGACTTTGTTGCGAGGAACAATGAGCCCGAGTTTGTTGACACAGTGATTGATACACAAGCTGAGGGCAGCATTGGTCCTGTGGTTGACAAGGAGATGCACAAATCTGTTGATCGTGAGCAAGTCACTGAGGAGACCATGTACATTGATGATCTTCTATTACAAATCTCCGATGACTTGTTGCTACCATCGATTACTGCTGTGGAGCTTACCAAGATACGACTTGGTGAATCCCTAAACTTTGGTGATGTTCAAGAGCGTGACTTGTATTCTGCCAGTCTCCCGCGGATTTCTTCACATGATAAAGGGAAAGGGATTCTGGTGGAGGATGAACCGGTTAGAGGGAATCCAGCGAGGGAGATGGTGGAGTTGATCTGCAGAGATGTGGATTTTCTAGTTCAACTCTGTGACCAGGTTATGATAGATGTCGTAAATTTCTTTCATTCCTTCTCAATTAAAATTGACCAATTTTGATGCTTTGCTGGCACTGAGAGAAAAAGAGAAGTTTATGTTGGAGTGGGCTGCGACGGATTCTTTGGAGACGGCTGTTAAGAGAAAGATGTACATTTTAGCTAAGTACAAAGAACTGCTGCTCAGGACGATCATGGAGTCTCATAGACAATTTTACACTCCTGGCCAGCCCTGGACTGCCTCAGCCTCTCAAATCTTTGATTTACTATCCGATGCTCATTCAAAATCCTTAGAAGATCTATTGGATCAGCAGCGTGAACATGGACTACCCCTAGCGCAACCATGCCCATCCCCAATCGTTGATTACTCTGTTGATAGCGCTGCTGTTCTTGCACGATTCTATTCTATAGCAAATTCTACTTGTTGGGTAAGGCCCGTGATTTTGGTGAATGGAGTTTGGATGCCTGTTCAGGGTCTTGATTTTTGGAGGAGCAGTTGCCGTTTGTCGTTGTTCTTGAACAAAACAGACATGCCAGCCCCTGCCCTTCATGACATTTTTGTTTCGACTGGCGTGTTTATTACACCTGTCCAATATTGGGATGCCGCGCCATCTCTACTCAAAACTTGGCGCTGGCGCGATGTTTGCACAGAGGTGATTCGATTTAGTATGTATGGATGCTTACGACCAGTTTGTAAGGGGTTGGTTGTATATAATTTAGGAGTAGAAAGACTTCCAGACTATTTTCTAGATGATTTCCAGAAGGGGGTGTGTACAGACTCTTTTGTTAGCTATTTCAGTGGTTCTAGTATCCAGACCAATTCAGAGATTGATCTAAGTTCCTCAGATGGGTCTACAGTCTACCGATATCCCTCTCAAATTTCACCAGAGGTTGATTCTTTTGAACATGATTTGCGTTTTGCTCTTGGCCCTGCTATCTTCTCCAGTGTTGAACAGGAGGAGAGATTATACTTTGTTCAAATTCCAGAGTCTTGCCCGGCCGCTTCCCCACATCAAGAGTCTAGTCCCTCCTTTACTGATGTCTCTGTGCACTTTGATTATACGGATGTACCCCTGCATGCACAAGCAGATACTCACGCATCAGCAACGGTTGATTTCACTATGTTTACAGATTCTCTTGAAGACCTCAGATCATCTATTTTTCAGCGCATCCATGATTCTAACTGCGAAATATTATCCAAGGTCAATGCTGTTGAATTGGGTGTTCGTGGGGATCTTCTCAAATTGCAAGTTCTGCTTCGCCAGTCTCTTGAGAATGCTTGTCGAGTTCTTTAAAGGCAAGGTACCACTCAAGCAACGCAGATCAATGATCTCAAGAAGGGCTTTATGGCTCCACTCGGCACTATCTTTCAAGATTTATTTGATATCAAGAAGAAGCAAAGAGAACAAGATGCCAAGCTCATTGCGTTGGATGGGCAAATTGCTGCTATCAGGAGCGACCAATTGGATTTTCAAACAAAGATAGCAGCAGATATACTCAGCCTTTCCACCCAAGTTGGTGACATCGCCGATTACATAAGAGGTGGTGATGCCAAAAAGGGGGAAATAGGCAGTAGCAGCCGCCCTAGTACTGTGAGAACTCAAACGTTTCCACCAACGACTGGAACTTTTGCAGAGAGAGCTGAACAGGCGCGGAGACACATTATAGAGAGTGGACAAGTTATCAGTATAGAAGAGGCCGCGGAAAGAGTTATTGAAGCCGACAGAAGGGAGTCTGATAGGTTGGAAAGAGAAAGAGAAAGAGAAAGGAGAGAACGTAGGCAAAGCAAAAGTGGAACTTATAAAAGAAGAAGAGGATACTGATTAGAATCTCTTGTACAAATCTTCTGTATCTTTCTCTCAGTCAATGAAATTCGATTTCCAGCAGTTCGTGTGCAATTTACTCTTGAATATCTATTCATGTCGGCTGCTATGTTTTGTCATCATCAAAAAGGGGGAAATTTTTAGGATAAAATTTATAGTTTTGGTGATAACAAAAATAAGAAAAGATTTGGACTTAAATGATAAAATTCGAATAATCTTTTCACGATGATCAACATTGCTGACAACAATGATCGGTTTGAATTACAGTTATGAAATTGGATTGTTCAGAATCGGTTCTTGGAACAGTGGAGTTATTGATTTGGTTATTTTGGTTATCGGTCAGAAATCTACTGTTGATGAAGTATTGAGAGTGGTGATATTTGCCAACAGCTCTTGACTATTGTATCGTAGTGGTATCTTCCAACAGCAATGGGAACAGTGAATTGTTCTACCAACAGAAAGGGACGTATTCATTGATAAGTTTATTCGATAGATCTTACAACAGTACTTCGTTGCTGACACCAGATTTCGCTACAGTATTGT
Organism: Dorcoceras hygrometricum; assembly: GCA_001598015.1. Classification (NCBI taxonomy): domain Eukaryota; kingdom Viridiplantae; phylum Streptophyta; class Magnoliopsida; order Lamiales; family Gesneriaceae; genus Dorcoceras; species Dorcoceras hygrometricum. The sequence goes on along the minus strand of KV019050.1, from coordinate 45,936 downwards.
TTTTGGAAACAGCATGAGTATCGTTTGCTTCAACAGATATGATGACGTCAGCAGTGCTGAAATTTGCAAATGGAAGATATGATGACGTCAGCAGTGCTGAAATTTGCAAGTGGTTTAATCTTGTTTACCGCGACAGATATCTTAATAGTAAGGAACTATTCATTTGTATTCAACAAAGAGAGATCTGTCGACAGTAATGATTTCAGGCGCAAGCATCAAAATTCAAATTCGATCGAATACTCAATTGGAAAAGATCGATGGCCATAACAGAATCGTACAAATTGCCTGGAATTAAGGGGACAAGATTGGTACTATTTTTGGATAAATAGTACACATTGGCAGAGGTCGTTACAACAGGATTGCACATATATGAAAATAATATTCGCATCCCTGACAAAACGCAATTTACCATGAAGTGGAGCAGGATTGACGGCGTTCTACTGTCAGAAATTCAAAAAGGATTTGTTGCCTTATCTGGATTCATCGACCGTTGAACGAAGAGTATAAATAGCAGATATTTTGAATTGAATAAAACAACTCTCGCCATTGCTATTACTGAAACGCTGTCAAAATACTCCCAGAGCTATCTACTTGTTGAAACATTCAAAAGCTCACAAGACTCGAAGAACAATACTGTTGTCTTTCATTGATACACCTTCGAGTCATTCTCTGGTTCATCTTGTTAGATCGAGTTTCTTTGTATTAGAAACCAGAGAATATTTACAGTACTCATAGAATTGTATTCATTGTTAAACCAATTGAGTCTGTAACAAACAGGCTTCTCAAAAAGCCGTTTGAAAATTTACAAGTGTTGTAAACTAGCAGCTGCGTCTGCGTGGAGTGTTGTGAGATACTAGGTGTTCTCGTAGCTGCGGGTTGCCGGATCGGGTGTTTGTAGAAGGCCTACTTTCATCAAATCTTCTAGTGATACCTTCCGAGGAGGAAGAAGGGGAGACGTAGGACAATGAAGTCCGAACTTCCAGAAACAAATTCCTAACTCTATCTTTTACATACAGCATTTATTTGTTATTGCTTGTTATTCACTGTTCACAAGTAAATCGGCCTTTTTCCGAACAAATATTGTTGGCCGAGAAGCTTGCATAAAACTGAGATAACAAACATTTTAAAAGAACTCAAAAATCCAAAGGAGTTCATTCAACCCCCCCGTTCTGAACTCCTGTTTACTTAGTGATCCTATTTTTGGGACCATCAGGTAATTCCCATATACTAGTACACACTCCGTGGCCACCTTTCTTCGCAGAATCTGTTATCAGCTGTGGTGCTGTGCTTGAGTTCCTTGGCTCCCTGTTCAGTTGTAGCCTTCGGCTATTGTCCTGTTTCTCATGCATAGCATCTGCATTTTATCTGTTGCTGTTCATAGCTGTTTTATAGTTGCTCTCCGTACTGGGGTTTGACCCAGTTGTACCTCTGGGGCTGTTGTGTTTGTTTGCCTGTTGTTGTTCAGGTTTCCAGATTTTTCCACTGGCCGTGGCTTTGTCCCAGCTGAAGGTGCCCCTGGAGGTGGTTAGAGTGTCCCAGTTATGTATAATATCTATATGCACTGGTATCACAGTGGGTGGGATGTCCAGGGTGATTCTTAGTCATATATAGCTAGTAGTCTGTCAGTGCTTCTGTTGTATTCAGTCGTTGGGAAGTAGTTGTATTTGACTGTTTGTATTGCTGTGGATTTATAAAACTGGGATTAATTTGAGTATCTTGTAGTTTTAATTTATCTGTTTTGAATCCATGAGGCAAAAGCAAAATTTTAACCACTTTTTAGTTGTTTCCGCTTGTTTCTGCGAGGTTGATCTCTGATGTGTGCACGAGGCCTGACATTTTTGGAATCAGAGCTTAAGCTGAGATAAGCTTGATTTCTTTGATCACACTTGAGTCTAGGCACATTGTCTGTTGCTTGTGCTTGACTATGTGACTTATGTGCTTCATGTTGTTTGTGATATGTGATTACTATGTTGTACTGTTCTGTGTTATCTTATCCTGTTTAGTGCCTTCGTATATGCCGCCTAGACGTAGGGGTAGAGGTAGAGGGCAGTTTCAGGAATCGGAAGGTCAGAACGAGGATCGGCGTAGTGTCCCTCTTCATGGTCGTGGTAGGCGTGTAGAGGATGAGGTTGACGATTTGGCAGCCCGAGTGGACAGCATGGAAATTGTGATGGCGAGGTTCCAAAGGATGAGTCCCCAGGTTTTCAATGGTGATGAGTCTAGCGCTGATGCGGACTCTTGGTTACAGCACATTACGGGTCTGTTCGACCGTGTGTAGTATAACGACGAGCCTAGGTTGATTTTGGCGACTTTTCAGTTGAGGAAAGGTGCGGAGCGTTGGTGGAGAGGAGCTTCGTGGACGCTAGAGGAGACCGGTGTGGGGATTACTTGGGACAGCTTTTGTGTTGTCTTTCGGCAAGAGTACGTTCCGGAGTCGTACGTGAACGCTCGTGAGCGAGATTTCGATAACTTGGAGCAGGGTACGATGTCTGTGCTAGACTATGCTCGGTTTTTTTCTTCTCTTTTGGCGTATGTTCCGCATGTTGCTGGCTGGGAGAGGGCCAAGAGGACTAAGTTTCTTGAGGGTTTGAACGAGGAGTTTTATTCGTTGGTGTTGACGAGCAAACCAAAGAGTTATGCCGAAGCGGTGGATAATGCAATCGACATAGAGGAAGGTCTGCAGAACCGGAGGTCTCGTGCTAGGCCTCTGGGTGCTCAGGTGTTCGCCCCGCTGTTCAGGGAGCGCAGTCTTCCCAGTCTTCGCAGTCAGCCCATCAACCCCAGCAGCAGCAGTTAGCTCAGTAGTCTGGACGCCAGAGGTTTAGACCTCGTGGCCAGCAGTTCAAGAAGAAGGCGGGTTCAGGTTCTTCTGGTTCTGGTAGCTCTAGTAGCAGTGGTTCTAGGGCAGAGTTTTGTGGCTTCTGTGGAGGAAAGCATCCGTCGACTCAGTGCATTGGTGTGTAGGGCTCGTGTAATATCTACGGTCAGTTTGGGCATTTCGTGAGAGTGTGTCCGTTGGCTGGATTGTAGCAAGCCGCAGCCCCACCTCGGGGTCGAGGAGGATCGTCTAGGGGTCGTACCCCTCAGTTTCAGCAGCCTAGGATGGGAGAGACGCAGTTTAGGCCGTTCCAGTTGCCTGGTCTGTCGCGTTTCGGACAGTCTTCTCAGTCGCTTTTCTCTGGACCCCAGCATTCTCAAGCGAATGCCATTACGAGGGAGCAGGCGGAGGGCGCGCCGAGCGGAGTGATTGCAGGTAACTGTTTTGTCTTTTATTTTCCTGCACGTGTGTTGTTTGACACCGGCGCATCGCATTCGTTCATTTATGATGCATTTGTGGTTGAGCATGGGTTGCATACCACTTTCTTGCGCGATGTTGTGTCTGTTTCTACCCCTGGCGTTGCTAGCCTGTTTTCCCAAGAGGTTTTGTTGGATGGCGTTCTGAGGTTTGGTGAGCATGTGTTAGTAGCAAATTTGATTCGTTTGATGATGTGGGATTTTGAATGTATAGTGGTAATGGACGTGTTGTCGAGATATAGGGCCACCGTGGATTGTTTCCATGGAGTTGTGTGTTTTAGGCCGCAGTCTGGCGAGAAATGGAATTTCATGGCCTTGATTCCTAGTCAAAGATTCCTTTAGTGTCGGCGATGGAGATGTTCATCCTTTTGTCTTTAGGGAACGCTGGCTTTATGTTTTATGCGTTGGACGCATCTTCTTCTTCGTGCGTGGAGCTTAGAGACGTCCCCGTTGCTCGAGATTTCCCCGATGTGTTTGAAGAGGTTCCTGGTTTTCCTCCAAGTGGAATTTCATGGCCTTGATTCCTAGTCTAAAGATTCCTTTAGTGTCGGCGATGGAGATGTTCATCCTTTTGTCTTTAGGGAACGCTGGCTTTATGTTTTATGCGTTGGACGCATCTTCTTCTTCGTGCGTGGAGCTTAGAGACGTCCCCGTTGCTCGAGATTTCCCCGATGTGTTTGAAGAGGTTCCTGGTTTTCCTCCAAGAAGGGAGATCGATTTTAGCATCGAGCTGGTACCTGGTACAACTCCGATCTCGAGAGCCCCGTATCGCTTAGCGCCTGCGGAGTTGAGAGAGCTTAAGGTGCAGCTTGACGACTTGTTGGAGAAAGGTTTTATTAGACCTAGCATGTCACCGTTGGGAGCACCTATCCTTTTCGTGAAGAAGAAGGATGGATCGATGAGAATGCGCATCGACTTTAGATAGTTGAACAAGGCTCCCGTGAAGAATAAGTACCCGTTGCCTAGGATCGATGATTTGTTCGACCAGTTGCAAGGGTCTGCATTTTACTCGAAAATCGATCTGCGTTCGGGGTACCATCAGTTGCGCATCCGAGAAGCTGATGTTTCAAAAACTGCTTTTCGTACGAGGTACGAGCATTATGAGTTTATGGTTATGCTGTTTGGTTTGACGAATCCCCCTACAGTTTTCATGGATTTTATGAACCGAGTCTTTAGAGAGTTCATCGATAAGTTTGTGATAGTGTTCATCGATGATATCCTGGTGTACTCTAAGACTCTGATGGAGCATAAGGAACATTTGAGAGTTGTTCACCAAACTCTTAGAGACTCGCAGTTGTATGCCAAGTTTTCTAAGTTCGAGTTTTGGCTGGAAAGAGTTGTGTTTCTGGGTCATGTGATTTCAGCTGATGGCATTACTGTGGATCCCAGTAAGGTAGATGCTGTTTTGAACTAGGAGCGTCCTAGGACTGTGTCGGAGGTTCGTAGTTTCTTGGGTTTGGCTGGCTATTACCGTCGTTTTATAGAGCATTTCTCTAGTATAGCTAGGTTGATGACTCAGCTGACTCAGAAGGACAAGCGGTTTGTTTGGACTGAGCAATGCGAGAATAGTTTCCTCTTGCTCAAGGAGAAGTTGACTTCAGCGCCTGTCTTGGCTTTGCCGTCTGGTTCTGGTGGATACGTCGTTTGTTCTGATGCTTTGCTCAATGGATTGGCCTGTATGTTGATGCAGCATGGTCGAGTCATTGCCTATGGTTCGCGGCAGCTGAAACCACATGAGACTCGATACCCAGTTCATGATTTAGAGCTAGAAGCTGTCGTCTTTGCGTTGAAGATCTGGCGCCACTATCTGTACGGTGAGCAGTTTCTGGTGTATTCGGACCACAAGAGTTTGTAGTATTTGTTTTCGCAGCCTGATTGAATATGAGACAGCGTAGATGGATGGAGCTGCTTAAGGATTTTGATTGTGAGATCAAATACCAGCCTGGGAAAGTAAATGTAGTGGCTGATGCATTGAGCAGAAAGGCTCAAGTATGCTTGCGTCGTTGTATGTTTCTAAAGACCGTGAGCATCTTAGCACTACTGGTTGGAGGTTTTACCCAGCTAACGATTATGTGGTGGTGTCTTCTTTCCAAGTGGAGCCATAGATTATTTCGAGCATTAGAGAAGCTCAAAGGACAGATCCTTCCATCCACGAGTTGAAGTTGAAGGTCAGTGCTGGACAGCTGGAGGATTATTCTATCTCAGCTTATGGTTGTTTGCGTTTTCGTGTTCGGTTGGTTGTGCCCAATCTGATATATCTTAGGAGGAAATCCTTAGAGAAGCGCACTGCAGTAGACTCAGTGTTCATCTTGGTGCACGAAAGATGTACCATGCGTTGAAGCCGCACTTCTGGTGGGCTGGTTTGAAGAGCGACGTTGCTGGTTTTGTTGCTCGTTGCTTGAACTGTCAGCAGGTTAAAGCTGAAAGGATGAGACCTGGTGGTCTGTTGCAAAGTCTGGAAGTGCCCCAATGGAATTGGGAGCACATAGCGATGGATTTTGTGACGCGTTTGCCTCGTTCCAGCAGAGGGTGCGCGATGCAGTTGGGTTGTAATCGATGGGTTGTCGAAGTCTGCGCACTTAATTCCCTATGGTATGACGTTTTCTTTGAAGAAAATGGCGAAGCTGTACGTAGATTTCATGGTTAGACTGCACGGTGTGCCTGTTTCGATTGTTTCAGTGTAATCGATGGGTTGTCGAAGTCTGCGCACTTAATTCCCTATGGTATGACGTTTTCTTTGAAGAAAATGGCGAAGCTGTACGTAGATTTCATGGTTAGACTGCACGGTGTGCCTGTTTCGATTGTTTCAGACCGAGATCCAAGGTTTACTTCCAGGTTTTGGAAGAGTTTGCAAGCAGTTTTAGGTACCAGATTGGATATGAGTACAGCATATCATCCCAGACAGATGGTCAATCTGAGAGAACTATCCAGACCTTGGAGGATATGTTAAGAGCTGTTGTGATGGATTTTGGTGGTAGCTGGCAAGACGCGTTGTCTCTGGTTGAGTTTTCCTATAATAACAGCTACCAGGTGACAATTGGTATGGCGCCGTTTGAGGCTTTGTATGGCAGAAAGTGCAGATCGCCTGTGTGTTGGTAAGAAGTGGGGGAGAAGCAGCTGTCTTCCCTAGATTTTGTGCAGCAGATGAAGGATCATGTGGATTTGATTCGTCAGCGGATGAAAGCTGCCCAGGATCGCCAAGCCAGTTATGAGAATAAGAGGCGTAGGACTTTAGAGTTTCAGATTGGTGATCGGGTGTTCCTTAAAGTTTCTACTTTCAGAAGTGTTATGCGCTTTGGTCACAAGGGAAAGTTAGCCCCTCGTTATGTTGGACCGTATGAGTTAGTTGAGAGGATTGGCCCTTTGGCTTATCGGCTGTTGTTGCCACCGGATTTATCTTCTCTACATGATGTCTTTCATGTTTCCATGTTGAGGAAGTATGAGCCAGATCCCTCTCCTATATTGAGAACAGACGAGGTAGAGCTTGATCAGATGTTGAGTTACGTTGAGTATGCCTTGCAGATTTTGAACCGTCAAGAGAAACAGCTGAGGAACAAGACCATTCCCTTAGTGATGGTTCAGTGGAGCAAACATGGTAGATAGGAAGTTACTTGGGAACTGGAAGAGAAGATGTAACGTGAATGGCCGCATCTGTTTGCGTGAGTGTTGCATCAAATTTCAGTAGTTGTTTGCTCAGTTATCTTGAACTCTTGGGTTCAGTTGAGTTGTTCCTGGACTTGTTGATTTCGAGGACAAAATCGTATTTTAGTGGGGGAGAGATGTGAGACCCAAACATTTTGCCGTTCAGATGTTGGTCGGGTTTGGATCAGCTGTAGATCGATGTGCTTGGTGTAGCCATCGGATGTCGTTAAGTGTAAGAATCAGTGGTTGGAAAGATATCAGACGTTGCGTGGGAGATGTTTGTTTGAGTATCAGCTGTTGAGTCAGCCGTTGGTGACATCTAGTTCAGATGTGTGTATCAACTGTAGCAGTAGGAATCAGTTGGGGCAGCAGCGCTTCGTTAGATTTCAGACGTTGGATTCAGTCGTTGCATGTTAGCGTGTTTTGTAGTGGGTAGTGAAACTACGGTGTTTGGATTATTATAGACGACAGCGTTTTGGATTAACACTAGGAGACTCAGCTGTTGGTGTGTTAGCGCGTATTCAGCTATTGCGAGAGATCAGCTGTTGCGTAGTGATCAGCTGTTGGTTAGCGATCAGCTGTGACTAGCGGGTGATGTGTCCATCGGTAGTCTTTGTGACGTCGTTTTGTTTAGTTATTCGTTGTTTAGCGATATGACATAGCTGATGCGAGATTTCAGTTGTTGGTTGGGAATATTAGTTGTGACAACTGAGTTTGTCGATGGACCTGTTTTCCACTAGTCAGTTGTGACTTTTAGTAGGGGACTTAGCTGTTGTACTCTATTATTGTTTCCCCGACACTTAGAAATTTTCTCGATAGCAAATCTTGTCGCGATACCCTAGATATTGTTCACCGTAACCTTATCCGTCCAAATTGCCGATGGTAGACAGCTCCGACGAGAGTGAGAGTGGTAGCGTTGGACTCCTCTTGCTAAGGCACTTTGTTCTACACCTCTTTAGAAGGCTTTGGAGGAGCTATAAGAGGATCGCAGGATCTCTAAGTCATCTCCCTTGTGTAGTTTGTTAGCATAAGCGTCCCTGCCGTGCCGGTAGTTCGTTGGGGTAAGTGAGAATTCTACCTTTAAGCTTTGTTAGAGCTTTCCATTGAGTTAGGAAGGTAGATAAGCGCTGGTGGAGTTGTAGCTCACAGCTGCTATTGTTTTATGTTTCGGTCTTTGAGCAGTAGCTTGTGTTGGCTTAGCAGGTGACAGATCTGTGTTGCTCGGACTTTTTTGTGGCAGCTGCGTGTGGTAATTGTAGCTCAGAAGTTGAGGTAATGATGTTGAGCTTGTATTACGGCTTGGAATTGGCATGGATATTATGTGTTTGCTATGTATGCATTGCATTGTTGTTTATGTGCTGGTTCAGCTGTTGCATTGCATACGCATTCTCTTTTCCTTTCAGCTGTTGTAGCCGTGCCTTGTTGCGTTGTATCTGTTCTTACCAGGATGCGAGGGCGAGCTGCAATATCGCACTCTCATCTCCCTGCTGGGATCTATTAGCCACCATGCGCCTAGTGGTTAACTACCATAGCTCATGGGTTAGGCAGTAGCAGGTTGAGCTGTTGATGCATCTGGTATTCGGTTGTGGTGTAAAGATGAGTGGGTAATTCCCATATGCTTGTACATACACCGTGGCCACCTTTCGTCGCAGAATCTGTTATCAGATGTGGTGCTGTGCTTGAGTTCCTTGGCTCCCTGTTCAGTTGTAGCCTTCGGCTGTTGTCCTGTTTCTCATGCATAGCATCTGCATTTTATCTGTTGCTGTTCATAGCTGTTTTATAAATGCTCTCCGTACTGGGGTTTGACCCCGAGGTCCCTCTGGGGCTGTTGTATTTGTTTTACTATTGTTGTTAAGGTTTTCCAGGTTTTTCCGCTGGCCGTGGATTTGACCCAGCTGGAGGTGCCCCAGGAGGTGGTTAGAGTGTCCCAGTTATGTATAGTATCTATATGCACTGGTATCACCGTGGGTGGGATGTCCCGGGTGATGCTTAGTCATATATAGCTAGTAGTCTGTCAGTGCTTCTGTTGTATTCAGCCGTTGGGCAGTAGTTGTATTTGACTGTTTGTATTGCTGTGTATTTATAAAACTGGGATTAATTTGAGTATCTTGTAGTTTTAATTTATCTGTTTTAAATCAGTCAGGCAAAAGCAAAAATTTTAACCATTTTTTAGTTGCTTCCGCTTGTTTCTGCGTGGTTGATCTCTGATGTGTGCACGAGGCCTAACATTTCGATCTACAAAAATATGTGGAAATAACTTGAGTAATCAATGACCTATAAAAAAACAAGTAAAGTAAATAAGACATAATTTTTTTTTAAATTTTGAATACAAAACTTTTATTACTCCTCTTCTTCTGTTTGTAGAGAAGGATTCATTAGAAGAACTTGATTAGTACAATCCCATTTTACAAACCCACTTCAGCTCAGTTAGCACATTCTGAGCTAAACTCCTTCTCTTTTTCCTTTCTAATTTTTACTAACTTTTAAAATGATAGTGCTACATCATTATGCATGGAAAAAACATTTAACTAGAGCTAGTTTAGATATTTGACTTTGTTTAAGCTCAATAGTCTCAATCACAACTTGATGGTCCCAAATATAGGATCAAAACAAGTACGGGAGTTCAGAAGGGGGGGGGGTTGAATGAACTCCTTCGATTTTTTCTATTTTTCAAATTCTTTTCAAAATGTTTTACACGCGCTGCTTACCTCAAGTTTGAGTTACGAAACTTGAGGTATCTCAGTTAAGTGCAAATCTCTCGGCTAACTAAAAAGTGCGGAATGAAGCCGATTAATTTGTGAACAGTAAGAAATAAATAAATGCGTAAATGTAAAGAGACAGGGCTCAGAATTTGTTTCTGGAAGTTCGGATATAAATATCCTACGTCTCCCCTTCTTCCTTTTCAGGAAGGTATCACTAGAAGATTTGATTTACACAGTCCTTCTGCAGACACCCGATCACACAAGCCTCACTTGTATGAACTCCTAGCAACTCCACAAACTTTCACGCAGACGCAGCTGCTGGTTTACAACACTTTGAAATATTTTCAAACGGCTTTGAGAGCACGTTTGTTACAGACTCAATCAAATGATTACAACAATGAATACACGTATATGAGTGCTGTAAAATCCTCTGGTTTCTGAACAAAGAAACACGATTCAACAATGTGAACCAAAGGATGACTCGAAGGTATATTTATGTAAGATTTGAATTGTAAGGTTCTTCGAGTCTTTGAGAGCTTGAAAGATAACTTCAGAATGCAAGTAGCTCAGAAATCAACACGATTCAACAATGTGAACCAAAGGATGACTCGAAGGTATATTTATGTAAGATTTGAATTGTAAGGTTCTTCGAGTCTTTGAGAGCTTGAAAGATAACTTCAGAATGCAAGTAGCTCAGAAATCAATTTGGCAGCGTTTCAGCAATAGCAAGAGTGAGAGTTGTTCAATTCAAAAATTCTGCTATTTATACTCTTCGCTCAACGGTCGATAAAATCTGATAAGGCAACAAAATCCTTTTTGAAATACTGACAATCGTACGCCGTCAATTCTGCTCCACTACATGGTAACATATAATTTCCATATATGTACAATCCCGTTGTAACGATCTCTGCCAATGTGTACTATTTACCCAGAAATAGTACCAATCTTGTCTCCTTAATTCCATACAGTTGTACGATTCTGTTATGGCCATCGATCTTTTCCAATTGAGTATACGATCGAATTTGAATCAACTTAATGCTTGCTCCTGAAATCGTTTCTGTTGGCAGATAGTTCTTTCTTGAAGACGATTGAACAGTGACTATCTGTCGCGGTAAACATATCTGACCATTTGCAATTTCAGCAATGCTGACGTCATCATATCTGTTACTCTACTGTAGCTGATGTCATCATATCTGTTATACAACCATTGTAGCTATATCTGATGGTGACGTCATGTGATCTTATATTTCTACTATGCTCATATCTGTTGACAGCAAACGATGTCCCGTTTGAACTTACTGTTACCAAATCTGTTGATAGCAAACGTTACTCGCACTGTTCCAATAACAAATACTGTTGCGTAATCTGGTGTCAGCAAACATCTCTTGCACTGTTTCGATATCTATTGGCAGAGAACTACCTGATACAATAACGATGTCTGTTGGTAGATATCTTCGCTAATACAATCTTCAAGTCTGTTTTCAGCAACCATTACTGATCCAAAAGTGATATCTGTCGACAGCAACAAACATTCTCAAAACACTTCCAACAGTAGATATCTGACCCGATAACCCGAATACCTAATCCGATAACCCAAAACTCATAACCTGAATCAAATCAACTCTGTAACCTGGTAATAAATCTCAAAACCAAACTGATAACTGTTGTCAGCAACTTGATATCTTATGAAAAGATTATTCGATTATCTTCGTTATGTCCAAATATTTTCTTATTTTTGTTATCACCAAAACTATAAATTTTATCCTAACAATTTCCCCCTTTTTGGTGATGACAAAACCTATCAGTCGAGATAAATAGATAGGAAAAATAAATTGCACACGAACTGCTGAGAACAGAAATTCCATTAACTGAAAATGAGGTACAAAAGATTTTTACAACAATAAGCCAATCCTCAATAGATCTAAAATCTTCTTCTTTTATACGATCCACTCCTGCTTCCTCTGCTTCTTTCTCTTCTTTCCCTCTCTCTATCCTCATTCCTCATTGTGAGGCTCTCTGCTCACAATTAATCTTCTAATCTTAATCAGTGGGTTATTAATGTAAACTAAACAAGTTTAACAATCTAATCTGGTTTATATATAACTTACTAAAAAAAAATTTTCAACCAGCAGAGCGTAAATCAGCAGAAGCATAATAAGTTCAGCTGGTAACGTAAACATGATTCATTTACACAAATACTTCAAAGTTCACAGCGATTACAAGCTAAGTTCACTAGTACACGCTTATGTTTTATATACAAAACCAGACGTGAGCAACCTACAACCAATTGTCCAAACATCTAGACTATCAGCTGGTGTTAAATCTTCTTGCTGCTGATCCAGCGTCTACGTAGTTATCTTTCGCTACCCGTGGTTGCTCCCCACTAGTTCTTTCTTCCT
>KV019050.1:1415-20489 GCA_001598015.1 Dorcoceras hygrometricum | reverse complement strand
AATCTCTGGCCAGAGTACTAGAAGTGTTTTAGGTAAATGGGTTTACCTAGTTACACTCGCGATGTCACTATTCGATCTCCAAGATGTATGCATAGCTATCGGATCTATAGCGACTCTCGATTTACCAATGGTCGTTGATCTGATCGGGATATATGGATTGAAAGGACCGTACTGTACGCTAACCACGATCAACTGGTTCTTGCAGGCACTATCAGTGATACCTAGGGGATCATGGGGCGATGTTGCTAGACGCTCTTACCATGATCCGATGGGCAAGTCCGGAATTATGATTCCAGAGCCACAATGGTTGTGGGCCCACGGCTAGCTGTATCCCTGAAACGTTGAGGGTCACACAAGTACTGGATTCGAGATTCCCGCACGGATACTGAGCTCAATGTGTTGAGCATAGGAGGAGGATTCTAGGGAGTGTGACTTCCTAAAAGTCAACAGGGGTCAAATCATGATTTCCCGCTGTTGAGGGGCAAAACGGTCATTTTGCAATTTACGGTTAGATGATCTGAAAAATTGTTTTTCATATCATAACATTCAATTTTGGAAACTGAATCGATCGGTCCGATCTGATCGGCGATCGGAGTTACGATGAAGTCGCAGCGATGGATATCGTCATTTGGACCCGGGCCCGTTGGGCCGGTCCAAGTCCATTGCTAGTCTATTTAATTAGACTTAAGGGCTTTATTGTAATCAAGTAATTCAGATTACACATACCCTAACCCTAGCATCTAATTCTCGGCCGCCCCCTCCTCTCCCTCATATCGCCGCCGCCGGCCGCCGCCGTGCGCCGCCGCCCCTCGCCAGAACTTGTTCCGGCCAAATTTTCGAGGAGAATCCGTTCGTACTGATCTCGTCAGGCCTTCTAGTGTAGGCTGACGAAGGAGTCTCCCTTCCGGTCGTGGACCTGATTAGACATAATCTACCACCGCCTACCGTGAAGAGCCAGTCTCCCTGTGATTCTGGTTGGAGCCAGGCGCAAGTCGCCAGCAAGGTAACTGCCTAAACGCCCTATGAATGGTTCATAGTATGTAGTAGATTTTGAATTGTATTGAACGTTTTCTGGCCTAATTTTATTCTTCCGCTGCCTCGCCGGGAGACGGGATCCGGATCCGCCACGGTTCCCCAACACTTGTGACTGGATCACTGTAGCTTGCGACTGGTACATCAGCTTATGGTCTAGATGTGCTAGCGACTGTTTGACCAGCTGGTGAAGATATGCTTGCAGCTGGTTGTCCAGACGTTGGTCTTGAAGTTCTTGCGACTGGATTACCCAACGACTGGTTAGTTAAAACGCCGCCGTTTTAACTTATCCAAACGACATCGTTTGCTATACATCCTTGACTGGTTAAATAACACTGTAGCTCTCGTCTGGATGTACTGTAGCTTGCGTCTGGATGTACTGTAGCTTGCGTCTGGATTTATAGTAGCTTGCGTCTGGATGTACTGTAGCTTGCGTCTGGATGTACTGTAGCTTGCGTCTGGATGTACTGTAGCTTGCGTCTGGATGTACTGTAGCTTGCGTCTGGATGTACTGTAGCTTGCGTCTGGATGTACTGTAGCTTGCGTCTGGATTTATATTTTCTTCGCGCTACGTCTGATTCACTGTTAAGCGTTAAACGACGTCGCTCCATCTCTTGCGCTTCTCTTGTCCACTGCTGATTGTGATGACATCAGTGCTGACGTCATCATCGCTGATCCATCTAGTTTTCTGCTGATGTTGCTGACGTCATAGTTGCTGATCATAACTTCTTCCAATCAACAATGCTGACGTCATCGTTGCTGATTCCAGATTCCTCTTCACATCGACGCCTGATTCATTTACGCTTGCGCAACATCTGGTTTATTTATTGTTTGTTCAGTTGTTGTCTTCTTCGTATGTCCAACAACTTCTCTTCTCTTCAGACTTGTACTTTTCATCAGATTTCTACTATTTCAACAGTTGTTTGCTTCAACTACTGAACACTGTAGCTTACTGCTGAATTGTTCTTCTTCGATACTTTTCTGTACATTAAGTAGAATTGTTAGAAACACAATAACAGGTTTTGTGTAATTCAAAAATCAGAACTGGATCTGTGTAAACAGGTCCATCAATAAGTATCTGTCCTATGATGACATCCACCTCATCAGATACGTGGCTGACTTTTTCAATCGGTTCCTCAATATTTACTTCAGCAACTTTAACAGATGCAACATCTATGTTCTCCTCAACATTGTCATCATCAGAACCCTCTGACAGAATCAACTTTTTCTTGCGTGATTTTCTCTTGGGTGCAGGAGGTTGAGCGGCTGTCACAGCAGGTGTTGGTTCAATAACTTGAAGAGGTACTGCACCCTGTGTGACAGATGCCATATCCATATTTGCTGTGGAGGCGGATGCTTTGCCTTTCATAGTTCGCCTTTTCTTTGGAACAACAGGCTCACTACCCTCAACTACTGGTTGCTTCTTCAACCCTACCACTTCCGATACAATCTCCACAGTTGCATCACTGGTGGATTCTGACTTTTTCTTTGATTTGGAGGCCCTTTTTACAATTGCCACTGGCGTTTTGCCTCCCTCATCTGACTGTCCATGAGTATCAGCTGTTTGGTTCGTGGTATGTATGTAAGAAATGTCTTAGGAGACAGAATCTTTGAGGACGGAAAAGGAGTTGCTTCTCCCATGGTTAGCGCGGGGACGCTATTCAACAAAACAGAGATTTGCGCTCCGTACCCCTTGGCCTTCTTCACTGTTCTGTCCACCATCTCTTCCAAAACTCCAAACAGTACCTTACTCCAGTTAACCTTCAACCCAAAATGGATAGCCGTCATCATCTGAAATCGTTTATTTGTCACAGCATCGAAAGAACCTGCTTTCACCGTAATCGATTTTGCCAAGATATCATTCAACAGACGATATTCATACTTTAGAAGCTTCTTCTTCCCATGTGGAACAACAGGTTCTACAGATTTAGAGAAGAGTTTCCTAGCATCATATACTAGATTCTTCGGTACATCAGAGAAGTCCGATAGCCCTTCAGTCAACAACTCAAAAACCCCTGCAAACCTAGATGGACAAATACTGAAATACTTGCCTGAGATAGCTTCTGTAATATCTCCACCCTGTATCAACGCTGTATCGAAAAACTGTTCTAATTCTGGCTCATACAACACCGATTTTCACCCCAGAAAACCACGTAATCCACTGCTCTCCAGTGCTTTGAACATATTTTGCATGCCTTCGTTGTCTGGAATGTTCAACACTGATTCGAAGTCAACTAGATAGGCGTTGGTGAACGTCGAAGAAGCCATTACAGAAGATTGAGAGCGGCGAAAGTGCCTGAGATTGAATATCTGCAAAAGAAATGCGAGAGCAAGAACGCATGAACAATATAGTAATATTGCAAAGTAAGAAATGTTAAAAATGCAGGCGCTGTAAATATATAAGGAAGAATACGGAAAGGTAAGAGAAGGGACGATGTAGATGTGACTGTTCGTATGTAGACAACACGTGTCAAACATCCGACGGTGCGTACTATTTTTAGAAATGATTTTGAAAAGATTTTACCCGTACAGGGAAAAAGGTTAAAAATGACGCGCCAAAAACTTAAATAGTCACAACTGAGCAAAGCTGTTTTAATGTTTCACGGGGATGGTGGAATCTGTTAACAGATAATCATCAATTGTGTACAGGAGATATTTGTTGACAGATTTCTCCTGTTCAATTGACTTTACGCTTAACAACGCAGAAACCATGTTCCCCCTACGACAGATATCTCCCATCAGTAAAGCTTACGTAGGCATTGCTGTTCAACATGTAATGATGATGTAAGCATGTCTGTTCCCCTGAACAGAAGAACTCGCTGCTGACGTTAACATTGCTCTTCCCTTTGAACAGAACACTTGTTGCTGACGTAAACATTGCTGTTCAACCTACACAAATCGTTAGCGCACAGACAAATTTATGGCAATTCTAAGAGACCTAATATATTCCTAAAATAGGAAAACTTAGCGTCTGGCAGAGGCTTTGTGAAGATATCAGCAACTTGTTGCTCAGTCGACACGTACTCCAACCGGACGTTCTTCTTTAGCACAGGGTCTCTTATAAAATGGTGCCTTATGATGTGCTTGGTTCTTGAGTGTAGCACGGGATTCTGGGTGATAGCTATCGCACTTGTGTTGTCACAGAGAATGGGCGCTTCAGAAGCATCAATGCCATAATCCTTCAACCGATGTTGAATCCAGAGGATTTGAGCGCAACAACTTCCAGCAGCTAAGTACTCTGCCTCAGCAGTTGACGTGGCAATGGATGTCTGCTTCTTACTGAACCAGGAAATCAACCGATCTCCCCGACAAAGTTTATGGCAATTCTAAGAGACCTAATATATTCCGTAAAAATGGAAAAACTTAGCGTCTGGCAGAGGCTTTGTGAAGATATCAGCAACTTGTTGCTCAGTCGACACGTACTCCAACCGGACGTTCTCTTTAGCACAGGGTCTCTTATAAAATGGTGCCTTATGATGTGCTTGGTTCTTGAGTGTAGCACGGGATTCTGGGTGATAGCTATCGCACTTGTGTTGTCACAGAGAATGGGCGCTTCAGAAGCATCAATGCCATAATCCTTCAACCGATGTTGAATCCAGAGGATTTGAGCGCAACAACTTCCAGCAGCTAAGTACTCTGCCTCAGCAGTTGACGTGGCAATGGATGTCTGCTTCTTACTGAACCAGGAAATCAACCGATCTCCCAAGAATTGACAAGTTCCACTTGTGCTCCTATGATCAATCCTGCATACTGCGTAATCTGCATCACTATAACCGATTAGTTGAAATCCTGAGTCCTTGGGATACCAAAGACCCACGTTGGAAGTACCCTTTAAATACTTGAGGATTTTCTTAACAGCAATATAATGTGATTGCTTTGGCTCTGCTTGGAATCTAGCACACATACAGACAGCAAACATGATGTTTGGTCTGCTAGCAGTTAGGTAAAGCAAAGAGCCTATAATGCCTCGATACAAAGATACCTCTATGGCAGTTCCAGCTTCATCTTTGTCCATCTTGATTGAAGAGCTCATAGGAGTTGCTGCTGCTGAACAATTTTCCATGCCAAACATTTTCAGCAATTATTTCGTGTATTTTGCCTGGTTAATGAAAATGCCATTCTCCAGCTGGCGAACTTGTAAGGCAAGAAAGAATGTCAGCTCCCCCATCATGCTCATCTCGAATTTGTCCTGCATCAACTTAGAGAACTTCTGGCACAGTTTGGGGTTAGTTCACCCAAAGATAATGTCATCGACATATATTTGAACTAATAGAATATGGTCAGCTTTAACAAATTTGAACAAAGTCTTATCCACTGTGCCTATTGTAAGTCATGCTTGATTAAGAACTGTGATAGTGTATCATACCAAGCTCTGGGTGCTTGTTTCAACCCATACAGAGGTTTGTCCAGTTTGTAAACAAAGTCTGGATGTGTATGACTTACGAAGCCAGGAGGTTGTGCAACATACACTTCCTCTGTTAAGACGCCATTAAGAAAGGCACTCTTAACGTCCATCTGAAAGACCTTGAAGTCTTTATATGCAGCATATGTTAAGAACATGTGGATGGCTTCTAACCTAGCTACTGGTGCGAAAGTCTCATCGAAGTCTATTCCTTCCATTTGTCTAAATCCTTGCGCTACCAGCCTAGCCTTATTTCTTGTTACTACGCCATCTTCATTCAGTTTTTTCCTAAAGACCCAACGAGTTCCTATCACTGAATGGTTAGTAGGTCTAGGTACAAGTGTCCATACTTTATTACGTTCAAACTAATTTAATTCTTCTTGCATAGCGTCTATCCAACTGGGTCAGCTAAGGCCTCATCTATCTGCTTAGGTTCTATATGCGAAAGAAATGCAGCATACAAAATGATCATGAGATAGCTGGTGAATGGTTAGTAGGTCTAGGTACAAGTGTCCATACTTTATTACGTTCAAACTAATTTAATTCTTCTTGCATAGCGTCTATCCAACTGGGTCAGCTAAGGCCTCATCTATCTGCTTAGGTTCTATATGCGAAAGAAATGCAGCATCAAAATGATCATGAGATAGCTGGCCTCGTGTGCGAACAAGGGATTCAAAATTACCTATGACTTGCTTAGGTGGATGATTTCTATTCCACCGAAGATCAAGTCCAATGGGATTCGTTCCTTGTTTCCCCTGTGTTGTTGTCTGGATAGAGCTACTTGGATCTTCTGATGAAAATTGATAATTTTTATTGTTAGCTTGTGCATCAGATTCCATTTGTGATACTTGCGGTTGTATGTGATTGCTGTTGTCAGCTTTGTCATCCACTGTTGGTCTTGATGTCACTTGGGAAGAAGTACTGGCTACTGTTGCGTTAGCTGTTGGTGTATGAGTAGGAGCATTTGCTTGCGTAATGTCTGACGTGGCAAGATCTGTTGGAACAGGATCTGTTGGAGCATCATTTGTTTGCGCGGTGATTACTTCTGCTCCAGCTGTCGTCAGATCTTGTGGAACAATATTGTGTTGTGTGTCCATGCTTGGTTGTTCTTCAGCTGTATATCTTTGTGGCGACACGTCATCATCAGATTCTTCAAGACTTGTTGATTCCAGACGTGTACACAAGTCGTGTAAGCTTGCAGCTGAATTTGATTTGAAACTTGTCTCATCGAACACAACGTGGGTTGATTCTTCAACAGTGAGACTCTTGATATTGAATACACGATAGGCTTTGCTGACAGCGGAGTAACCTAAAAATATTCCTGCATCAGATTTAGGTTCAAACGCTGTTAGGTGCTTCTTGCCATTGTTGTGAACGAAACATCTACACCCAAACACCCTGAAATAAGATATGTCAGGTTTCTTGCCATACCAGATCTCATATGGGGTCTTATCGTGCATCCTATTAATCATAGATCTGTTTTGAGTGTGACATGCTGTATTGACTGCTTCTGCCCAAAATTTTGAGAAATACCAGAATAAGAAATCATAGATCTAGCAGCTTCTTTTAAAGTGCGATTTCTCCTCTCAGCTAACCCGTTTTGCTGAGGAGTTCTAGCTGCTGAAGGCTCATGCTTAATTCCTAAATCTTCCAAATAAGAAGTAAATTTAAAATTTAAAAACTCAGTACCGCGATCACTTCTTATCCGGTTGAATGAACAAGATCTATCATTTTGTAAAAGTTTCAAAAGACGTATCAGCTGGTCGGCGGTTTCAGATTTTGCTTTTAAAAACAACACCCATGTATATTTTGAAAAATCATCAACAACAGCAAGGGTGTAGGACGTTCCCCCTAAGCTCGTTACTGAAATAGGACCAAAAAGATCCATATGTATGAGCTCAAGGCAACGGGAAGAACGTTTTCTGCCTTTATTTTTGAAAGTCGATTTAATATGCTTACCAAGCTGACAAGCTGCACAGATCTTATTCTTAGAAAATTTTAATTTGGGCATTCCAGAGACCATATCATGCTCACTCAACTTAGCAAGTGTTTTAAAGTTTAGATGGTTCATTCGTTGATGCCACAACCAACTCTTGGAAGAGTCAGCTGTAAGACAAAGCTGTTCAGACTTCATCTGCTCTGACCAATCGATAACGTAGGTATTCCCCGATCTTTTACCCACCAATACAGTCAGACCATTTGAGTTCTAAACTGTGCACGTGTGTTGTTGAAAGTTAACTATGTAACCTTTGTCACATAGTTGACTGATACTAATCAAATTATAACTGAGATTATCAACAACCAATATATCTGAGATAGAGATGTTACCATGGGTAAGCTTACCCTTACCCACAGTGTTACCATGTGCATTATCACCAAAGACTATTTTCGCTCCTTTGTGTGGAACAACATCTGTTAACAGCTTTGGGTTTCCTGTCATATGTCGAGCACACCCACATTCCAAGTACCAAATAATTGCGTCTTCAGTAGCTTTGTACCTGTTACCCTGCAATTATACAAACAAATTTTGGTACCCAATTTTACTTGGGTCCTGATTGGATTACCCCTTTCGGGACCCATACTTGAATTACCTTAACAGTTTTTCCAGTATAAGTATCCTTAAGGGTCTGTGCATAATTACAGTGAGATCTATTGAGTTTTGATTTCATATGTTGACCATTTAGATCTCTCCTCGGCTGATTCTTTGTCCAACCAGATTTTACCTTTGTTGAACTACGCCATGGCTGTTTAGGAATAAGTGGCTTTCGACCAGCTTTCGCTTTATCTTTGTCCAATTTGTTCTTTAGGCAGCTTGGCTTGGAGTTCTTAGGTTTTGAAAAGCCGATACCAGCCTTTCCATTATCGTTCAGCTTTGTAGAGTTATGGTCATCAAATGTTATCGACTCAAAACAGTCATGTATCACATTGGCTTTGACAAAGCTCATTTTGTTGAACTTGTCATATGCTGGCTGTGATTGAGTAATTGTCTCCCCTTCGCTGTTTTCGCTACTACTGAAACCTAATCCAGTTCTATCATGTACTGACTTTTGGATTTCTTGCAGTTTGTGGAAAGCACGAGCTGATTGGGTCCAGGAGCTCATTTCTTTAGTTAATTTTTCAACTTCATCCTTGAGCTCGCTGGCCTCATTTCTCAACAGATCATTTTCTATCTTCAGCTTACTTAGCTCAGTCTTCAAACTGTCAGTATCCTCAAGCTCGTCAGAACTCGATTCTGCTGAACTATTTTTCAGAATTGCATTTTCGGCCTTGATTTCCTCAAATGTGTGAGATAGGGTCTCGTACTCATGGACCATATCGTTCATTGCCTGAACTAGATCCTCACGTGTAAATTCAATGTTTGAGAAATCGAATACCTCATCGTCCGAATTTTGATCAGCCATAAGGCAATGAACTTCCTCCTGTTCACTGTCACTTGATGAGGAGCTGCTGGATGAAGATTCTGAGTCAGTGTCCGCCCAGTTCTTTGTGCTTTCCTCAGCCACCAGTACTTTGCGATCATGCTTGCAGCTGGGTCTCTTGTCACTTCTTGTTCTCATCAGCCCATCCTTGGATCGCTCCTTGGATCTCTCAATAGCTCTTTCATCAGTTTCCTCATCTCTCTTGTATCGCTCCTCCTTCTTGTATCGATCATCACTCCTCTTGTCGTCTCGCTTGTATCTATCAGCTGATCTCTTGTCATCTCTGGATCTGTCCTCCTTCCTTGGCCTATTGCAATCAGCTGCAAAATGACCTTGACGATCACAGTTAAAGCATTTCATATCAATACTTACTTTATCATATTTATGAAAGTTACTGTAAGGAGAGGAAGGGTTGAAAGATCTTCTCATGAATTTCCCAAACTTCTTAACGAAGAGGGACATGACGTCATCGCTGAGTTGATCAGCGGTTTTTCTTGTGCCAGGAGAGCACTGTTCGATTGTTGTAGCTGCCAATGCTTTTGTCGGCTGGGAGGTTGAGGGACCAGCTTCTGATCTTGTCTCCAATTCAAATTCGTATGCCTTCAGATTTGCGAACAGATAATGAAGTTCCAGCTTGTTCAGGTCCTTCGACTCCCTCATCGCCACGGTCTTCACGTCCCACTCCTTGGGTAACGCTCTCATGACTTTCAGTGCTAGATCTCTATTGTTGTACTCTTTTCCAAGGCTGTTCAACTCGATGAAAACAGCACTGAAGCGCTCGTCAAATTCAGTCATTGTTTCGCCGTCTTTCATCTTGATGGACTCATACTTCTGTTGAGCGACGGTCAACTTGTTCTCTTTTTTCTCGTCGCTTCCCTCACATATCAGGATTGGCTTCTCCCATATGTATTTAGCAGTAGGACAGTTCTTAATCTTGCTGAACATGTTCTTGTCTTTGTCCAGCGTCTTGAATAGTATGTCCTTTGCCACGTTGTCTAGGTTCGCCTTTTTCTTGTCCTCATTGGTATATTTGTGTCTACTCTTTTCAAGATACCGAGGCTCGCCATTTGTTACAGCAACCGCCAGATTGGGCTTCATTATCTTCAATGGCCATTCAGTGATAACAGTCCACATTTCGTCATCCATAGCAGCCAGATGCGCTTGCATGCGTATCTTCCAGTCGTCATAATCTTCTTTGGAAACATGGGAATCTTGTTGTGAGAGATCGACATATTGAGATAATATAACGCACAAGTAATAGCTGTTCAATAACTGAGATGCGCCTGCTCTGATACCAATTGATGGTCCCAAAAATAGGATCAAAACAAGTATGAGAGTTCAGAAGGGGGGGGTTGAATGAACTCCTTCGATTTTTTCTATTTTTCAAATTCTTTTCAAAATGTTTTACACGCGTTGCTTACCTCAAGTCTGAGTTACAAAACTTGAGGTATCTCAGTTAAGTGCAAATCTCTCGGCTAACTAAAAAGTGCGGAATGAATCCGATTAATTTGTGAACAGTAAGCAATAAATAAATGCGTAAATGTAAAAAGACAGGGCTCAGAATTTGTTTCTGAAAGTTCGGATATAAATATCCTACGTCTCCCCTTCTTCCTTTTTAGGAAGGTATCACTAGAAGATTTTATGTACACAGTCCTTCTGCAGACACCCGATCACACAAGCCTCACTTGTATGAACTCCTAGCAACTCCACAAACTTCCACGCAGACGCAGCTGCTGGTTTACAACACTTTGAAATATTTTCAAACGGCTTTGAGAGCACGTTTGTTACACAGACTCAATCAAATGATTTCAACAATGAATACACGTATGTGAGTGCTGTAAAATCCTCTGGTTTTTGAACAAAGAAACACGATTCAACAATGTGAACCAGAGGATGACTCGAAGGTATATTTATGTAAGATTTGAATTGTAAGGTTCTTCGAGTCTTTGAGAGCTTGAAAGATAACTTCAGAATGCAAGTAGCTCGGAAATCAATTTGGCAGCGTTTCAGCAATAGCAAGAGTGAGAGTTGTTCAATTCAAAACTTCTGCTATTTATACTCTTCGCTCAACGATCGATAAAATCTGATCAGTCAACAAAATTCTTTTTGAAATACTGACAATCGTACGCCGTCAATTCTGCTCCACTACATGGTAACATATAATTTCCATATATGTGCAATCCCGTTGAAACGATCTCTGTCAATGTGTACTATTTACCCAGAAATAGTACCAATCTTGTCTCCTTAATTCCAGGCAGTTGTACGGTTCTGTTATGGCCATCGTTCTTTTCCAATTGAGTATACGATCGAATTTGAATCAAATTAATGCTTGCTCCTGAAATCGTTTCTGTTGGCAGATAGTTCTTTCTTGAAGACGATTGAACAGTGACTATCTGTCGCGGTAAACATATCTGACCATTTGCAATTTTAGCAATGCTGACGTCATCATATCTGTTACTCTACTGTAGCTGACGTCATCATATCTGTTATACAACCATTGTAGCTATATCTGATGGTGACGTCATGTGATCTGATATTTCTACTATGCTCATATCTGTTGACAGCAAACGATGTCCCGTTTGAACTTACTGTTACCAAATCTGTTGATAGCAAACATTACTCGCACTGTTCCAATAACAAATACTGTTGCGTAATCTGGTGTCAGCAAACATCTCTTGCACTGTTTCGATATCTGTTGGTAGAGAACTCCCCGATACAATAACGATGTCTGTTGGTAGATATCTTCGCTAATACAATCTTCAAGTCTGTTTTAAGCAACCATTACTAATCCAAAAGCGATATATGTCGACAACAACAAACATTCTCAAAACACTTCCAACAGTAGATATCTGACCCGATAACCCGAATACCTAATTCGATAACCCAAAACTATAACCCGAATCAAATCAACTCTGTAACCTGGTAATAAATCTCAAAAGCAAACTGATAACTGTTGTCAGCAACTTGATATCTTATGAACTATTATTCGATTATCTTCGTTAAGTCCAAATCTTTTCTTATTTTTGTTATCACCAAAACTATAAATTTTATCCTAACACAACTTAATTTCCAAATAAATTTTTTTGAGATTTTTGAAAATGATAAATTAATTACCATGTGATTGTTTAAGAGTTTCGAATGGAATACAAAAAATTCAAATAATCTTGGAAATAATTTTCATGGTATTCATCTTAGAAAATTATTTATGACACAATCAATATAATCATGATTATATAAATATATTTATGATTGTGATAATACCCAAATTTAAATTGGTGAAAAAAATAAATTATATTGGTTAAGGCTAATTTCATCAATTTACTAAAATTAATTAGGAAGTAAACTTTCTTTATTTAGCAAAACTCTTAGTTTTGGTCCTCAACCACTTCATTTTTTCATAGAGGAGAGTATTAAAGTTAACTTTCTCCATTCCATATCCAGGTAAATTGCATTACAGCCCAGAACACATAACTTTATCTACCGCCACTATAAAAACCCATTACTCTACATTCTGTCATTCATCATATCATTGATCAAGAAAAAGTGTAACAACATGGCGACATATTACCTAATTTTTGTTCTTGGGGTATTGGTTTTCATCACTCCATCTGATGCAGAAATTTTCAATCCAATGGCAAATGATCAAAACCACCTATCGTACGATACGATGATCGAATCCAAAAATGATGACAGGAAGCAGCAATTGTGGGAGCAGTGCACTGGATATGACCGGACTTCTAGGCCTCGTCGTCCTAGGGTGCCATTTAGGATGCCTCCACCACCGCCGCCGCCAGAGTTTCTACCGCCCCTTGGATTACGCCACCGTCGCGGTTATAATAACGATAATGTTATGTTATAACAAGGCATAGACACACACACACTTTTATATATATATATCACAATAATATTATCTCGTCTATATTAATTGTCGTCTCAATAAATTATTATGAATTCAAATCACTGCATGTCTAACATTAGCTTTGTCGGATTCATCTAAAAAATTTTGCGTATCATACTCTGAGCACATAAAATTAAAATTATGCAAGGTATATACCAAGTTTAGATCCATCGATGTATATTGACGTAGATATTTGTCTGCATATTATGGAATGATGCAAGAGCTGAAAGTATGTCCAGAAGAAATTTTTAATTGGAATAAACTAATATTGGCGCATGGGAACTTTAACTCCTCGCCTCACATAACTTGTACTAGTATTCATTTGAATAATTGGAATAAACTAATATTGTACATTTTTTTCATGCATTTGAATGGTTAATTCAAATAAGGATAAATTTGTTATGGGATAAAATGACGGACCACGATGCATAATGAGAATAGTTTTTCCGTCCACTAACTTGTTTGATTTTAATTTTGATATATTAAGTTTTACAAGTTTGTTTGTATGATAACAATTTTTAATATTCTTTTATTCCCATTTAACCGCGAGCATGGTACGTAAAATATTGGAAATGCTCAATTACATGACGGGGAAAAAAGCTAATATCGTATCACAAATTGTTCATGTGCCCAATTTCACATTATCATTTGGACCTATGGAATTTGGAAACATATCAAATATTATTTTGATAAACACAAAAATTATTCTTATGTTTCGAACAGTTTACGGGAGTGTGCAGGACAAGCTGGTAAAAGGTCATATCAGAGCTGAGCATATCAGCCGAAGAATTATGCAGTAAAAGCGAAGAACTGAGCTAAGTTGTGAAGAAGTGCAGATCAGTTCAAATTCAAGAAGAGCAGAACAATTCAGATCAGCTGGGAAATGAACAGATAAAATCAGAGCAGTGGATAGATTCATATCAGTTCGGAGATATCAGTTTATATTAGTTCTGATATATCAGTTCAGATCAGAAGAGATAAGCTCAGATATTCGAGAATAGTTCATATCATCTTAGAGCAGAACAAAGCAGCATAGAACAAGAAGAGTTCATATCAGAATCAGTTCAAAACAGATCAGAACAGTTAAGAACTAGAGCAGTACAGTACAGAGCAGCGTAGAATAGAACAGAGCAGT
Organism: Dorcoceras hygrometricum; assembly: GCA_001598015.1. Lineage (NCBI taxonomy): Eukaryota > Viridiplantae > Streptophyta > Magnoliopsida > Lamiales > Gesneriaceae > Dorcoceras > Dorcoceras hygrometricum. The sequence goes on along the minus strand of KV019050.1, from coordinate 6,603 downwards.
TCAGATAAGAGCATAACATAATAGAACAGAGCAGTCAGTTTAGCTCAAAACAGATAAATCATATTAGAACAGAAAGAACAGAGCACAACCGAATAGAACGGAGGGGAAGAGCAGTCAGTTCATAGCAGTACAGATCATATTAGAAGCGCAGCACAGAGAAAATTTAAGAACAGAGCAGTCAATGAACAAGAGTTGTGTTGTTCCGTGTACAAATCAGATCATAGCTTCACATCAGATCAATTCTTATTAGAAGATAAGATCTTATTGAATAGAATATATGTGAACAGAGTTCAAATCAGATCAGCCCATGCTATCAGCTCAGACGAACAAATAATTTTGGACAAGATCAAAGATTGTCAGAACAGAAGGGGTTCAAATTGATTTGTTCAATACAAGAAGAGATCAGTTCAGAAGTGGTCAAAGATAATAAATAGCCTCACTGTCAGGCCCCGTGCTAATTAACAAGGATTAATCACACAATTAAGCACATAAACGCGGAAGCATAAAATAGGGCTACAAATTTTCGAAATAAAGTTGGGCCTGAACCAAATCATATCCTCAAAATAGTCATAATAAAAATACGAGTTAAATCAAAACTCATACAACAACAGGTAATCACAAATCAAATCAACAACGATCCCCCAAAATACATATAACCTCAGGGCATCCCCTAGATTAATACATAATAAAGTAATAACTGGAACTCAAGGAAATGGGGATCGACGGGTTCCAGTCTGTCTAGCTTGGTTACCTGAAGATCCTGCAACTGGGCACACAGACCCAAACAATACAAAAGCAGGAAAAGAATACGAGGTCAAGCCTCAGTACTAATGAGCACTAATATAACACCAAATCATAAACATGCAGTATTCTAAGTCGTGAATGCATGCGGCTGTCAAAGAAAATCGGTCATCAAGGCCTGCTAATAAGCTGGCAGTAAATCTCAATCGAGCCTCTATACCCGCACAGTGTATCAACCGGGGAAATCATCGGTCCATGATCTTCAGGCCCGTCATCCATCACAGCTCGGTGGTCTTCTGACACAACTAATCAATCGGTCACCACTCCGATGATAGCGTTGTACCTTTCAGGCACGACACACCTGTCTGCCGGTCACAACGTGGCTCTATCTCAGGTTCTCAATCGATCAATGGCTCAATATGTATGCATGAAAGCCAAGAAATTCACATCTGATTTCAACATGCATATAATACGTAAACAGAACATATCAATTCATTCAAGTTGTTCACGTAAACACAGAAATCACATAGCACAGATTTCATGCCTCAAATACTAGCACGCTATGTCTAAGCTGTTAACAAAAGCTCAACTCGTACCTCTGCTCAAATTCTACCTCAACAGACCTTACTCAGGCACGACAACTTCAGTTTGCTCAATTGGCTTCCTTGCTGGTCACGACAAACGCGGCAGGAACCTCCTGGAAGCTTTATTAAATCCAGAAGCTCACACGGACAGGAGAAAGCTCTACTCAACTGTCGTGAGAACCTACGAACTCACAGCTTCTTCGTGCTCCCTCTCCAATGTCGACTCAGGTCACCCAACTGGTATCAATCGAAAGAGCTACTCAAGAAGAGCTCGACGCCACCAGTCTCGGTCCAAGCAATGGCGGAAATCGACGGCAATCTACCGAAGAAGTGTTCGGGTGAACAGTATCTATCGAGGGTTTCACTGGGGAAAACGATGAGGAATATCGGGTTCAAAATACGCTAAGTGTTGAGCAGCACTTGGTATATAAATCCTCGAATCACTACTGTTCTAAGCAATTCAGATCTCTGCTTAAGCTAAGGCAAAAGTCCTCTCAAATCTGAATCCAACTTTCGCCCTCAGCTGGTTATGCTGATATGGTTTAGATGTCTAAATGAGTTACTAACTCTACAGCAAACGACGTCGTACCAACTAATCAAAACGATGTAGCAGAGCTACTATCGTTGAAATAGATCTCTCGCTAGCAACATTTGAACAGATCTCTCTCTCTAGCGACATCTGAATAGCGCTAACAACCAGCGGTCAACTCAGACGTGTTGACCAACACGTGGCATCTTCTCGCACGCGTGCGCTAACGCTAACAGCTGCCTCTCACGACATTCTCACAGCTCGTTTACTAGAGTTGACATCTGATCACGCTACTACTGAGATACCTACATCTGAATGCTCTCTATCTCCCGCGCAAGAGCGCTGCTGATCTATCTTCTCCCAGCGATAAACCTCAAGTTTGAATTACCATTGGAAACACTTCCGGATAGGAAAATGCAACTACTGAACTCCAAATTCGATGCAGATCTCACTCGATCACCAACTTCTCACTGCTGATCACTCTACGTCTAAATCTGAGCACCCAGAAATCACAATTTTCGTGACTAATCTTAATCCAAAAGCTGATTAACCATTAAATCATACTTAACAGATTTCTAGTCCTCACACTCTCCCCCACTAGAAATAGATTTCGTCCTCGAAATCAGTTAAGACATCGAAGAAAAATAACAACTGTAAGATAGCTTATTCACGACACACTATACTAGACACCATTCCTAATCAACTACTGAACTCCAAATTCGATGCAGATCTCACTCGATCACCAACTTCTCACTGCTGATCACTCTACGCTAAATCTGAGCACCCAGAAATCACAATTTTCGTGACTAATCTTAATCCAAAAGCTGATTAACCATTAAATCATACTTAACAGATTTCTAGTCCTCACACTCTACCCCCCACTAGAAATAGATTTCGTCCTCGAAATCAGTTAAGACATCGAAGAAAAATAACAACTGTAAGATAGCTTATTCACGACACACTATACTAGACACCATTCCTAATATACTCATGCCATACTGCCCAGTACAACACAATACTAACCAGAATCTCAATTCAGCAGCAAAATCACTCAAATCACGAAATCAATCAAGCTAGAAGTTACCTGAAATGCTGCTGTCATAGCTCAAACAGATGAGGCCACTCTTGTCTCATCGTTTCCTCAACTTCCCAGGTAGCTTCTTCACTCCCATGCTTGCTCCATTGGACCATCACCAACAGTATAACCTTATTCCTCAGCTGCTTCTCCTTCCTGTCCAGAATCTCTACTGGATATTCAACATAACTCAGGGTCTGGTCCAGCTTTACTTCATCAGTCCTCAGCACATGGATGGATCTGGCTCATATTTTCTCAACATTGACACATGAAACACATCATGTATCGCTGCTAACTCATCAGGAAGCTTCAATCTATAAGCCAACTGTCCAATTCGCTCAACAATCTCAAAGGGACCAACGAATCTAGGAGCTAACTTACCCTTAAATCTGAATCTCATAACACTCTTGAAAGGAGAAATCTTGAGAAATACCCGATCGCCAACCTCAAATTCTAATGGTCTGCATCGCTTATTAGCATAGCTAGCATAACGGTCTTGTGCAGCTTTCATCCTACTCCGAATCAATTCAATCTGATCTTTCATGTGCTGCAAAAACTCAGGTGTAGAAAGATGTCTCTCACCAACCTCTTCCCAATAGATCGGTGATATACACTTTCGACCATACAAAGCTTCAAACGGAGCCATTCCAATAGTCACTTGGTAGCTGTTATTATAAGAAAACTCAACTAAGGACAAGGCATCCTGCCAGCCACCACTGAAATCAATCACAACTGCACGCAGCATGTTTTCTAAAGTCTTAATGGTCCTCTCAGTTTGTCCATATGTCTGGGGGTGATAAGCTGTACTCATAGCCAATCTTGAACCCATAGCTGCTTGCAAACTCTTTCAAAATCGAGAGGTGAATCTCGGATCTCTATCTGACACTATCGAAATAGGTACTCCATGCAATCTAACCACATGGTCGACATACAACTTCGCCATTTTCTTCATCGAGCACCTCACATAATAGGGAATGAAATGGGCTGAATTCGAAAGTCTATCAATCACCACCCAAATCGCATCGCATCCCCTACCCGATCGAGGTAGATGAGTCACAAAATCCATGGCGATGTGCTCCCAATTCCATTGGGGCACTTCTAAACTCTGCAACAATCCACCAGGTCTCATTCTCTCAGCCTTGACCTGCTGGCCATTCAAACATCAAGCAACAAAATCATAAATGTCGCTCTTCATGCCTTCCCACCAGTAGTGAGACTTCACAGCATGGTACATCTTATTCTCCCTCGGATGTACGCTATATCGACTGCAATGCGCTTCATTCAGAATAGTCTCTCTCAAATCAATCAAGTTCCGAACCACTAATCTACCACGGAATCTCAGACACCCATCCAAAGCAACAGAGAAATCTTCAAACAGACCATTCTGGTCCTTAATTTTCAACTCATGGATATACGGATCAGTCCTCTGCGCCTCTCTGATGTCAATCACAATCTGTGGTTCAACCTGAATTGAAGAAACTATGAAGTACTGATCACTCAGCTGGAATCGCCAACCAGAAGTACTCAACTGCTCGTGGACTCTCGAGATACTCAAGGATGTTAGCATCACAGGCTGGGCTTTCCTACCCAAAGCATCGGCTACCAAGTTCATCCGCCCAGGCTAATAATGTATCTCGCAATCAACATCCTTAAGCAACTCCATCCAACGACGTTGCCTCATATTCAAATCCGACTGGGTGAAGATATACTTCAAACTCTTGTGGTCGGCGTACACCACAAAATCCTAACCATACAGATAGTGTCGCCATATCTTCAAGGCAAACACAATCGCAGCCAATTCTAAGTCATGAACGGGGTACCTCGTCTCATGGGGCTTCAACTGTCGAGATGCATACGCAATCACATTCCCGTTCTGCATCAAAACACACCCTAAACCACTCAGAGAAGCATCGGAGCACACCACAAAACCTCCAGAACCCGAAGGCAAGGCCAAAACAGGAGCAGTAGTCAACTTCTCCTTCAGCATCTGAAAACTCGACTCACACTCATCAGTCCAAATGAACTTCCTATCCTTCTGGGTCAACTGAGTCATCGGTCTGGCTATCGAAGAAAACTTCTCAATGAAACGCCTATAATAGCCAGCCAACCCCAAGAAACTACGGACCCAGTTAAGAACTGCTTCGACCTTACTAGGATCCACAGAAATTCCTTGCGCTGAAATCACATGACCCAAGAAGATAACTCTGTCTAGCCAAAATTCACACTTGCTGAACTTGGCATACAATTGTGAGTCTCTCA
>KV019049.1:412611-588851 GCA_001598015.1 Dorcoceras hygrometricum | reverse complement strand
GGACGTAAAATTTACGAGCGACAACAATCCACCCCCCACACAAAAACAATACATGAAACAAATTTAGACTCGTCACAGTCAGATATGCCGACTCCAAATACTCTGACATTAGGGTGTACTAGTTTACCTTCTTTCGAAATAAATTTAAGTAGTTCATCTCAGCGACCTCTTGGGGTCAAGAAAGCCAAATTAAAGAAAAAAAGAGATGACAATGTTTTGGAATTAATATCGACCATGAAAGAAGGATATCGTGATATTTTGAATGTGCTACAACAGGGATCCACGTACCTTCAACAAAATTACGATATTAGAATGTTAGCATTACAAAATGAGAAAAAAAAGCTAGAAATCCGACAACAGAAGATAGCATTGGCAACCCTTCAAGAGGAGAATAAGATTTTGTACATGGATTTGACCACGATCGGCGAATCAGAAGTGCGTGACATGGTTCGAAAAGAAAGAGCAAAAATCCTACAAAAAAGAAATGAAGCACGTGATCAACGAGAACATGAGACATTTGGAAATTATTTTGGTGATTTAGGTGGATCGGGATCCAATTTGGGAGATTACTGATGAACTATCTTGTTTGTTATGTCGTTTTTGTCTAATTAGTTATCTTTGTATTTCTATTAAAATTCTGTATTTGTAATCTGATTGTATTGTTAATGTATTTTTATTTCAATTAAATGTTTGAGATTTAATTGAGAAATCTATAATTGATTTAATTATGCCATTAATTAAGAAATTATTTTAAAAAAATTACAATTTATATACATTTAATAAATAAATTTTAAAAAAAATTTAATATAAAAAAACAAAAACTATTCGAAATTTTAAATAAATTTAATGAATTTTACTATTTTTTTTATATAATTTTTGTTTTAATAATCATTATTTTAATTTTAAAAAAAACATAAATTGAAATTGGGTTTGGCGCAGTCCAATCTTTGCGCCAATTTTGGCGACCCAAATCTCATTATTGCGTCAAATCGCTAAAATAGAGCAAAGAATAGCGATCCTTCTCACTCCATCTATTTTTAAAACCCGGCTCATTAATTAAACAAATAAAATCAAATCCCAACCACTAAACAAAACTTTAAAAAACGATATTTTCATAAACCTATTATTTTTATCGTATATATATCCCAGTTTTTCCAGGCAACCATGGCTCACGGCACCCTAACCCTAGGATTTCGGCTCTTTTAGAACTCACCACATATATAATGACATCCTTCTCCTGCAAATCTTTGTTAATTATCATATACCTTATGCAAATTTAATTTCAAAGAGAAAGAAAATTACTTCGAGGCTTTTAAAGATAATTTAGGAAAATTTATAAGCTATAAAATATCATTTGCATTTTGACATTTGACCCTATATTTGATACCGATGATTTGATGAGATTTTCGTGCTAGTTGTTTGGAAATATGCGATTTCAAACTGAGATGTTATTCGATAATTTAGTTAAAGTATTATCTGTGGATATAGTAGGATTTTATGGAATTATTATGTGCGATTTGATTTATAGATAAATAAAATCATAAATCTTCTTAATAGATTTTAGTTCTCCATCTCAAATTTTACAAATAGTAATTATCTAAGTTAAAATAATATCATTCATTCACATTCACATTTATATTATATATAAATGAATAATTTCCTTAAAAATCAATCTTGTTTTTATAATTGGACAAGTTTATTTTGTTCGTCCCAATAAAATACTTTATGTTCATTAATAACTTATTTATTTATGATAAACCGTATACGAGTATAATCTAACTATCATTGGTAAAAATGGATTTAAAAGAATAAGAATCTAATATAAAATAAATATTGCTTTCAAATTATCAAATTAAATTTCAAATCATATTTAAAAGTCAAAATAGAATTTTAATTCCAATTCTAATGGCATTGTAAATCTAAATCAAATTTTCAAATTTCATTTTAATTTGACCAAATATTACGACAACACATGCATTGCCATCACGTTCAAAATAAATATAAGATCCGGGTACAAAGGAAGTGATATATGTAAACTTATACACTATATATATCACTATACGCTACTTTTTCTTTTTAAATCTCTAAACATGGAATGAGAAGGTAAAAAAAACTAAAAATAAAATAAAACTTTGGACAAAAATCCAAATGAAATGTAAATCCTAAATTTCAAACCTAATTATAAATCATATTAATTCCAGATCCCATTTTCATTATTTTCTTATAATACTTGGAAGTTGGAACACCAACGTGTGGGCGGTACGCGCTAAAAAAGTCCCTACAAATGAAAAGGATTACGAAAAGGGGAAAAGAAACACAGAAAACCAAAGGTGAACAGTGCAGCAAGTTGTTTGACTTGGCGTGCGTAGCGTAGCGAGGGTATCCGGCGGCTGAAGCGAAAATGTCTGGCGTAGATCAAGGAGACACCAAGCCCACAGATCCAGCTGGTGGCGGCCACATCAGTCTCAAAGTGAAAGGCCAGGTCTCACTCTGCTCTCTAATTCGCTCTTCCTCTTTTGATATCCCTGCTCTTGTTTCTTCTTCCGCTATTTTTTTGTTGATTGTGTTTAGCTTGTATCTATCTGCTTGTTTTGAATCGATGACGTGCTTGTGTGATGATCGGTGCCGATTGTTTCGTTTTTAGGGTTCCCCCCTTTTTTATTCGTTCCCTATTGAACGTTACATGTTTTTTTTATTACGAGCTTCTTTTCCTAGTCCCTGCATCCTGTTTGGCTGATTTTTTTGGAGTTGGGGGTATAGTGTTTGACGAATCCCCAGAACTCGTCCCGAATTTGGGACCTTGGAAACCATCTAAGCCATGGGTATCTCGTCTGGTTGATTGAATGTTATGTTTACTCGTGGTGGTGGTTGAAGTTTATAGCTGTAGCTGAAATGCATATTTGGGAAAATATGTTTAGAACTTATCTTAGAAATTAAAACCTTTTCGGTTGATGGAGCTAGCTGTGGGTTCTGTTACAATTCCATGCTGGTGGTCTATATGTAGTTAGTGAATGCAATATCAGGCATATCGATGGATATAGTTTTCTTTCTAAAATTTCCCCGAGAAATATGGGCGGTGGCTTTATAATTTTGTGTTGGTGGTCTATATGTGTAGTTATCAAATGCATAATAAGGAAGATGGGTGTGTTGATTCTAAATATCAGGCTCACGGTGACTCATGGTTTCTATCAAGGTAAGGCTCGGTGAGTAAAATGTTAGGTATAATTCAGTAACTCGGTACTTTGTACCACAGGCACCAGCTTGGTTATTGTCTAGCTCCCTCCGATGAATCATTGAGTTTTCTTGTTGATTTAAAGCCATGGTAAATGAGAAACTTGGGCTGCGTTAGTCGTGAAAACAATGTTCTCTTGTTGAAAATCTGCTAGATCCCCTCCTGAAATCCAACTGCCTAATACTGCTGCATCGCTTTGGGTTCCAGAGTTTTGGATTTACAAGTTAATGAAGTCACTGAATCCAAGAATTTGTGTGACAATTTTTGCCGTGTTCATGTTTTTCTTAACTCTATACTTTCGTAGCTCTTTCCTCTGAATAATGCTGCTGTTATTGAAGGATTGTTGGCTTAAAGCTTTCAACTTTTTGCAGTTTTGTATTGTTATAGAACTTAAGAGGAAGCAGTATATTCATCATCTCATTGTTTTGGTTTCTTTGACTTCCTTCGTGTTACTGATGAACCTTGCTGGCAGAAGAACATTATGCACCATGAATGCCTCTACTAAATCTCGAAGTTTTTTCAAAACAAAATCTAACCTGCATGCTCTTTCCAGGATGGAAATGAGGTGATTTTTAGGATTAAGAGAAGCACCCAACTGAAGAAACTCATGAATGCTTATTGTGAACGTCAATCAGTGGATTTCAACTCTATTGCTTTTCTGTTCGATGGGCGTCGCCTTCGGGGGGAGCAGACTCCAGATGAGGTAATACACTCTCTCTCACTCTCTCACTCATACACACTTGGCCTCAAAATTGCCAGTTGAGTTCAAAGTAAGTTTTCTTTGCAGCTGGAAATGGAGGAGGGTGATGAAATAGACGCAATGCTGCACCAAACTGGGGGCACGTTTACTTAGCAAGTACAAGAGCATGAAAAGGGTGTGAGAGATGTAATATAAGGCACTCTTATTTGTCCATCTTGTTTGACTCTTAACTATTACGTCTTTCAATATTTTATTTACCCGACCTGATGTGTCGGACTTATGTTGACATTGGTATTAACTTAATGGCATATCCTCTGTGCTTGTAATGCAAGCGTGACATATCCCCCCCGTTTTAGCCTCTGATTTGTTTCATGTGAGTCGCCTGCCCTTTCTTCCCTCAACGTGGAGGAAAAATCTGAATTTGCAGGTCTGTTTTTTTCTTGAAAGTGGCTTACACGCTTTGAAAAGATTTATTTAGCTCCTGATGTCCTTTACCACAATGACGTGGTTCATAGATCAAACTATCTTGTCAAATCTAAACTATTTGACGATCTCTCCATTCCCCCGCGTTGTTTTTAAAATCTAAGACAATTGGCACATTCACCATTTCAAATCCTTTCTCTCCTAAATAAAATGTACTGTATGAGATTCCGCTACGATTTGAGTCTTAGGATCTTTGGTCTCGGGATGTAAACTGCTCTACACTTGAACCAACTAGTTGGTCGTTTCATCAATCTGTGACTTAATGAATATCTAGTAGTTTGTTGGGTAATGTATCATAGCCCCTAAACATTATGTTTTCAAGGAGATTGTAATAGTTAATTAGTCGTAATTCTAGCGACAATCCCTGCTGTTATTCATTATTGTTTTTAATATCTTTGGATAGTATGCCCTAAACTTTTCCATGCTTGCAATATGGTAGTCTAATTGCGGAGGGGTCGAATCATGAGGATGACTTCTCGATATATTTGGAATTAAACGTATACAAACGTTTCTTATCTTCATAAACGTAGAGCCGTTTCAGTTAAATAATTTAAAGGTTCAATAATCATATGTAAGATGCATAAAATATCTGACTTCAGTAAACTTGTAAAGAATATCACGGTGGTTTATAATCAATGCTATAGGGTTCATATATTCAGAAAAGAAAGTAAAGATGGATTCATATTTCTTTAACATGTAACAGTATAATAATATTTTAAGAAAAATATTATGTTGATTTATATCTATAATCTTAAACATATATATATATACACACACAGATATATATACTAGTCCCGGGCACGTGAATAAGATTTTAGACATTAGAATTAAAATATGTTTTTGTAATAAAAACCTTTTAGACGGTCTGAATTTTTGTAAAATTATATCCATATTAGAAAAAACAATGCAGTGCTTGAGATAAGGTAGTGAGAAGTAGATATGAGAAGTTTTGAGTGATCAATTTACATTTATGAACTTGAATTTGTTAGATATATTTGACAATATTAAGGGTAAAATTAGGCGTTCATTAAAATGATCAAATTAGTTTTGCCTGCCGCGTCAGTCTGGTGCCCACATGGTGTCCATGTTGGGTGTCCACCATATCAAATTTATATATATATATATATATATATATATATATATATGTATGTATGTATTCAGCACGTGTTGAACAAAATATTAACTCATTATATGATGATACCATAAAGCCGTTTCCTGATTTTTATTATCGAATTATTACTCATTGATTATAAAATTTATTAAGAAATAGTCAAATTGATTGTATTAAAACCAAGATATTTATATATATAGACACACACAATACATGTTAAACAAAATATTAATTCATGATATCAATGGTACCATAAAGCCGTGATTTCTTTATAAAATTATTACTCTATGATGATCAAAATTATTACTCTTTGATGATCAAAATTATTAATCCATAGAAATAGTCGAATTTATTATATTAAAACCAAGATATTCTGCCGAATCAAAAGGGAAGTGGTGATCACACAATAATTTCTCGTGGAAAACAAAATGTCACGTGGCTTGCATGCTATATAAAGACTGGGTGCACACAGGAGTAAAGAGAGTAGCAAAGAGCAGTTGGTTGCAAAAAATATCACGAAATCAATGGGGAAGATGAAGACCCAATGCGGATTCCCCAAACGCACCCTTAACTATTTCTTTGTTTTTATGCTTTCCCTTCTCCCCGCGCTTCCCATCTCTCAGTCTTTTGACTATGGAGATGCCCTGTCCAAGAGCCTCCTCTACTTCGAGGCGCAGCGCTCCGGCCGCCTCCCTTACACCCAGAGGGTGCGTTGGCGCCAGCACTCCGGCCTCACAGACGGCCTTGAGCAAGGGGTACTACGCGCTGATGACTCTTGATTTTTGAACTTTGATTTGAGCACACTTCTGAAAGTTGTGATTGTGATATGTTGGAATTAGTACAGGTGGATTTGTTGGGAGGATACTACGATGCCGGAGACAATGTGAAGTTTGGTCTGCCTATGGCTTTTACCGTTACTATGCTGTCGTGGGGAGTGATCGAATTCCGGGAAGAAATCGCGGCGGCCGGGGAACTCCGGCATGCGTTGGAGGCTATCAAGTGGGGCACCGATTATTTCATAAAGGCACACACTAGTCCTCATGTCTTATGGGCGCAGGTATCTGGTTAATAGATTAAAAAGTTCTGTTCTGTATAGTTAATGAATTAATTTTGATCTCATATCAATTATTTTTTTTAACTTGTCTTTTCGGGATGGAATTTCGATCGATCAAATTAAGGCTAAGTCCAACATCTGTAGCAAAATGTAGTGTGAGCAGTAATCCCCCAATCACGCTAGCCGAAAATGTGGTCCACATTTTCAAATCTTGATTCTTTTACTTAAAGCAACTCCCTTTTGCCTTCAAACTTCAGACAAAAATTCGGGAGTCTAACGTAAATCAAGTGCCGAATTAGTACCTCGTGCTCTGTGAAAGTAATCAGCCGTTATTCTTCACTATTTGTAAAGTATATCAATGGACTATATATATATATAAACAATCAGAGAAAATGATATTTCAGGTCGGTGATGGTGACACCGATCACCTGTGCTGGCAGCGTCCGGAGGACATGACGACCTCGCGGCGAGCTTTCAAGGTGGACGAGGAGAACCCCGGCTCCGACGTGGCGGCAGAGACTGCGGCAGCCATGGCTGCGGCGTCGATTGTGTTTAGGAGAACGAACCCACATTACTCCCACCTTCTCTTGGAACATGCACAACAGGTAAGTTAAGATAATGAGGTTGTTAAGATAGATGGAAGTAGCTAGCTAGATTTGGTCATTCAATGTGCGTAATCTTGCTTAGCTGTTATTCAATATTATTACATTCTAAAGTAGTTATTAGGAATCATTGGTTGTTCCATCCACTTCATCGGAAAAGACAAATTTTGACCTGCTCTTAAAAATTTACAAATGACCTTTTGGAGAGTAACTTTGTTATGTATATGTTTCATTTTCAGCTTTTTGAGTTCAGTGACAAATATAGAGGAAATTATGACAAGAGCATAGCAGGAGCAAAGGGTTACTATTCGTCGGTGAGCGGATACATGGATGAATTGTTGTGGGCAGCATTTTGGCTACACAAAGCCACCGACGATGCTAACAATAATCCTAATAATAATAATAATTACTATTTGAATTATGGTATTCAAAACGCCAACTCTCTTGGTGGGATCACATGGGCCTTGACTGAATTCAGCTGGGATGTTAAATACGCTGGCCTCCAACTTCTTGCTTCCATGGTATCATCATTTCCAGTAACATATATATATATATGCACATATATATATTTCATGTAATTCACACCAACATTTTTTTTAGAAGTTAAAAACCAAACCTTTTTGGTAGTATGATGGCGGGAAATAGCTATATATCAAATCTGGGACGTGCAAGTTGCACGTTAAAAATGTTAAAATATGAAATATTTACCTTCGCTATCTCATGCTCGGGGACATCGCTTTCTTTGGTTCCATGTTCTAGCCTTTAGTGCGCATATTCTAAAATTATAATAAAATATTCCAGCAAATGGATCCCAAGTCGTAGTTAATTCCCATTCAATTATATGGGGCCAATTTGCACCCTATAAATCCCACTTCCCCCATAAATTTGGTATTGGTTCTTCTTATCTTCTACCACCTTTAGAATCCAGCCCATCACCATCCCTCAAATCGATACGAAAAGCCAAATATAGAACTGTCTCCTTTCCCTTTTATACCCTCTACGTAGAGCTTTCATGTGGCTAATGTATATAGGTCAAGCTCCTTCAATTGAATTCAACTATTTTTCACTTTTGTATGTTTTTTCATATATATGTATGTGGATTTTACCAAACATACGCACTGCAGCATTAAAATTTGTGTTCAAATCCATCACCGGTACTCTTGTCGCATTGACAGGACATGTGACCCTAATTCATGAAATCAGACTGTAATCATTTTATGTGTTACTAGTCAACTCTTATTTGAATCTGGCAATAATTTGCAACCCCCGATAAACGAAATCACAATATGGCATAATGTGCAGATACCAACAGAAGACAAAAGTGAAGAAGAGAAGCAAATCCTCAAGCAGTACACCTCAAAATCTGAGCACTACCTCTGCGCCTGCATGAACAAGAACAACTCGACCAACGTGCGGCGGACCCCAGGCGGGCTCATGTACACCCGCCGGTGGAACAACATGCAGTACGTGTCCACCGCATTATTCTCCCTCACCCTCATCTCCCACCATCGCCACTCCACCAACCGGACCCTAAACTGCCCCACCGGACCGGTTCGGCCCGACGAAATCCTATCCTTTCTGAGATCGCAAGTGGGATACATCCTTGGATCCAACCCCATGGGAATAAGCTACTTGGTCGGCTATGGAGACGCGTACCCTAAAAGGGTCCACCATCGTGGAGCCTCCATGGAGTTGCAGAGGGGTAAAACGGGGTTTCTGGGGTGCAAGCAGGGGTACGACAACTGGTATGGGAGGCAGGATCCGAACCCGAATGTGCTTGTCGGGGCTCTTGTGGGCGGACCCGATAGCGAGGATGTGTATATAGATAGGAGAGGCAACTTCATGCAGACAGAGGCGTGTACTTACAACACAGCTCCCTTGGTTGGGGTTTTCGCCAAACTGTATTCATTGGAGAGGGCTGTTGCCTCCATTTCAAGAACTGGAGCTAGTTTGGGGGATGTTTCTATTGCATCATCGAGTGTATAGAAATCAATATTTACATCCTAAAATAGATTGAAAAGAATTTAAAAAATCTATGTTTTAAAATTAATCCACGAGACAAATCATTTGACCATATAAATATTATATGCAAGATTAGATTTAACTCTGCCGACACTGGACAAACTATATAGAAAAAAAAGGGGGGTAGAAAATTGATACGCCTACACGTGGGGCTGTACATGAAATACAGATGGGCCAGCCTTAATTATGATCGTGCTTATACCTAAGGAAAACCCAAATAATTTCTTTTTTCAAAGCATGGGCAGATCATGAGGTTATTCAAAAGTAGATCAATCATATACTTATTGTTTTGTAAATATATAAGCCTTTTAAAATCTCTCCGATTTTGTTTATATTGAATTCTTCTCTTACTGTTTTTTTTAAGGTTTATGTTGGATTCAATTTAACATATCGGACTTCCAATTGATCAATGCGTATTGGGCCTCACAAGGATCAGGCCGTAGTATGAAACTTCTACTGCTCACTTCACGCTTCAACTTTCAGAAGAAAACAGTTTCGAGAAGTTGGGAACTACGAAAAAACATAACCATTGGGTTTTCAAAAAAAAAAAAAGCAAATGAAGATGATCGATCCATAGAATTGCCATGAAATTGACAATATTATTTTTCTATGCCAGCCATACATTGCTTTTCCCTCGTATATTAATCTTAAAATTGCGTTAATTTTCAAGGTTTGAAACGATAATACCAATGACAGACATCTGATACAGTAAAATATCAAGCCAAACCATGTGTCGTATATAAGAGCACTAAGAGCGAAGAGTCCATCATGGCTGCATTACAAAGTTTGCTTGTGATGTATGACTAGGAATTCGAAGATGGCTTGGTATCCATGATATGTTTGCTACATCAAATGGTTTACTCAAATTATTTCGCAAGCAATACCTGAGGAACAAGTATGATTCACGGCTGAAATGTGCTGTCATTGCTGCTACTATCTATCACATATGGAATACTAGGAACATAAAGTTTTTCGAAGGCCAAACCTTGTGTGCTAATGCTGTTGTGCGATCCGTCCAAATTTTCTCATACAGATTTGTTAGTACATAGGATTGATCTTGTTGTTGTTATGCTTTTGAAACAATATTGTTTGTAATAGATTGCTCCTGGCTATGCCCAGAGAATCTTGTAAACATTATTTTTTACCAATTTGATATGATAACATATTTTCATGTAAAAAAAAAAAAAATGAAGACTCCGATGCAATTAGTAACGCGCATTTTATGTTAATTTTAGAATCAAAATTCAGAGATATTCACCATCTGCCCTGGCCAGTGGCCTGAAATTGGACACATAACAAAGTACCTTTTTCGTTTTCTGGTCCAAATTGAACCAAGAATTACAAAGTGAATGAAGTGATATTATTCAGAAGGCACGGCATCACCAAAATTCCTGAGTATTTACTTGTCTTCAGCACCTTCTTCCTTCTGCCCATAACGACGCTTGAACTTGGCAATCTGTCCCATGCTCTGAGCCATCTGCCGCTTTGCTCGGATATGGTACACCTTGCCAACCTGGTGAATCTTGGTCATCATCACATTCATCAGCCTCCCGCTCTGGGTCACGTACGCTATCCATTGCATCTGTGGGTGGATTCCTTTCTTCATCTTTCCCTTCCCCAAATCCCACGAGCAAAAAATCAAGAACAGATTCTAAGCAAGTTCAAAATTGAAAATTTTAAAATGGGACGGAGCAAATACTGAACCAGAATCAAGATGCAATGATTACAGTAGACGAAGTCCAATTCGGGGCCTCATTTGATCAAGCACTTTTTACAAAATCCCGTGGCACCTTTTATCGAACACCTTCGTGTTGTTCGATACATAACAATATTCGCAGGATCTCATGGTTCGCCGATTGGAATTGAAGAAAAAAAATGTAAAGGGCGAGTATAAAAGCGGGAGAGAGTAGATACCTGTGATTCCGAGATGGCTTGCGTGATTGTTAGGGTTTTTGCTGGGATGAAGGATTTCTTCTGCGAAACTAAATGAAGCCTTTTTGTATTTAAAAAAAAAAAAATTAATCCTCAAAGCACAAGTCCCTTGATATGAATGTGCTTCATAGGTTCATATAAATATAATACATGAAGGAGAGATGCAATCGATATCCTTTTTCATCAGCTTTCGAAAAGCCATATATAAATTGTCCAGGTTTTCAATATCATAGTGGTTAATTATTTTCTACACTACTTTTCACGTTAAAAATAATAAAAAAGTATACCGTTAGAAATATATATATATAAATTTGATATTGTGGACGTGTGAGCACCTTTATGTGTATTTAGATAAAATCTGGCGCCGTGTTTTGAGTAGTGTACCACATGAATAAAATATGACGTTTGGTTATCTGGGTGCTCACACTGGATGTCCACAGTATCATATATATATATATATATAAAATGATGATACTGTGGACACCTACTGTGGCACCTGATGATGTTGCACTTCCTGATGCTATCACATCACCAGGTGTCCACAATAGGTGCCCACAATATCGGCCATATATAAAATTACTCTTATAATTAAACTCATAGATCAATATGATATTCTAATATTAGAACTTAACATATTTTCTTATTGTTGTTGCTATTCATTTATTAACAATATTATCACTAGTCAATCATATAATATTTTAAGTAACTTATTATTTATAACTATAATATTAAATTCTAAATTATTGTTTTAGACAGTTTACTTTTATACTAATAATAATATCTGTATTATTAGTATTAATTTGGTTATTATTTATTATTACCTGTAGTCAATACTAAGATGAAATGGTCTTGAACATACATGGAAAGAGTTTGGATGAGAATAACCATCCAATATAAATGGACAGATTTGACTATTTCGAATACCCATTCTCACAACATTCCAATGGACAAACAATCAATTTTCCAGGGAATGAGGTATTTGCTATCGATCGTAACCGTCTGAATCACGTATAGGTTTGATTTTTATTTTATTCATTTTCAAATCGGAAGCTGCAATGACTTTAAAGTCTGGTCAACAACGAAGTCCGCCTTCGTCCGTCCAGTAAATTTTATGGAAAAAAAAAAGAAAGGATTTTGTATGTATATATTTTGGATCTTAGCACTATCTCCGATGTAACGTGGTCAACTTTACATTCTATATTAATTAAAACGATGATGACAATAATATATTGATCTTACAATTAAACCCATCTGGCATACGTGATACGTTGGAATAAATGCACGCGAGACTTTAATTAAATGGGATGAGAGTAAAATAATGCAGAGAAATATTCATTAATTAGGAGTAGTCTCCAATCTCCTTCTGTTACAGTAATAGTAATTGTAATTTGACCATACACTAATTTGATCCACTACTGTTAGAAATTTAAAACGATAATTATTTAGAGAAAACATATTTTTAGCAATAACAAAGAAAACACATGGCGCTTTCGTAAGTAAAAAAAAATATAAGACTAACATATAAAATAGCCAATGGTACAACAAGGAGAATTTTAAAATTAGATAGAGTCACACCAAGTAAACCGGCTGGTATACAATTTTTCTTTTCCACTAAAGACAGCTATTGCATGAAATGTGTGCAAGACTATATTATATGAAATGACAGGAAATTGTTTTGGAGAAGATATTTTTAATATTTAGTACCGTGCTCCAAGAAATTCTCCCCAAGACTTGTTAATGGAGATGAAGAAGAGAAGACTTCTTTTTGGTCTATGTCCATTGATTTTCTTGCCCATCCTCTTCCTTGTATACGCTCATTTGCACGGGGAATATCGATATCTCAACTCATGTAGATTATATATATCCAACTCCCTTGATTTTGTTTGCCTTGTAATTGTAATGAACACTGATAGAGTCGTTTGGAATTTCAGTGTCTCCGGGCCGCCAAGTGACCGGAATCGATGGAAAAGTTGAAAACGATGATCATCAAGAATCGTTCAAAGTCCCTCTTTCAAGACTTGTTAGAGGTTCGTGTCAGGTATATAGGTCTTCTGCAGTTTTTGTTTCTCTGGAGTTTTTGAGGGTTTTTCATATATTTTGGAGCAGGGGAGGAAGGGAGGAATCTAGAAACGACGGGATTCGCGTGCCACTCGTCTGAATTCTCTCTACTCTGTGTGGCGAGTCAACCTGTCAGAATCGATACCAGAAGCAGTAATATTACAGTCCACATTCCCTCTGGCCAGGCGGTACTTCGAGAAACCAACATCAGGCCTTATGGGAGACAAGAAAACAACTTCCTTCAACACATCAAACCTGTCAAGATCTTGCACGGTGATCATGGTCCGGTTCCGGACTGCGAATTCAACCACGAGATCCCTTCTCTGGTCTTCTCCTCGGCCTACGTCGGAAACACATTCCACGAGTTCAGCGATTTGATAATCCCGTTGTTTCTCACTTCCAGCCATCTCAAGTCCCGGGTTCTGATCATTCTGGACGACTACAATACCTCGTTTGTGGGCAAATTCAGACAGGTCTTTTCTAGATTGTCGGATCATGGAGTCATGAATCCAGCTGAAAACAGGGGCGTGCATTGCTTTCCTGGGTCGATATTCGGCCTGACGTATCACGGTGTGCTGACTGTAGATCCCGGGAAAGTTCCAGGGCAGTACACGATGCCTGATTTCAGACAGTTTCTTAGAGAATCATTCAACCTGGAAAACACCCATGTTTCTCAGATTAAAGCCCCTACTCTAGTGCTCCTGTCTCGCTCAAAGACGAGGAGGTTTCTCAATGAAGACAAACTGGTTGCCATGATTAAACAAGTGGGATTCCGTGTCATCATCGGGAGAGACGAGGCTGTAGCAAACATGACTACATTTTCCAGGATAGTCAACTCTTGCAGTGTGCTTGTCGGAGTACATGGAGCCGGTCTGACGAACGAATTGTTCCTCCCGGCCGGTGGCGTGACGGTGCAGCTGGAACTGCTGGGCCTGGAATTCGCGTCATCTTATTGTTTCGGCAATCCGGCTCCAGCCATGGGCGTGCATTACGTGCCGTATCGGATGAAGCCGGAAGAGAGCTCACTGGTGGAGATATACGGGCGGGGTCATCCGGTGATTGTTAACCCGGGATCGGTGTATAACAAGGGGTATGAAGAAGTGAAGAAAGTGTATCTGGATCAACCAAATCTGAGGGTGGACGTTGCCAAATTTAGGGATAGTCTAGTTCAGGCGCATCAATTGGTGACCGACCTCAAATTATAGATGTACAGAGTTTCAAAGTCATTTCCTCTAATTGAGAATGGACGATACGATATGTGCCTTTTAGATAGGTCCAAATTTTGTGAAAGAATATATAAGTCTCACTATGACAAGATATATATATATATATATATATGATTGATACAGTGGGCACCATATGTGAGTACCAGACTGACGTGACACTTCCTGGTACTGCCACGTCAGCCTGGTGCCCACATGACGCCCATATATGGTGCCTACAATATCAAAAAATATAATAACATGATATTATACAGATAATAAACGATAGAAATTTGTAAATCATATCACGTTATTATAATTAAGTGTCAATGACTCCTTTTATATAATAACATGATATTATACAATGAAATATATAAAAAACAATCGAGTGATCGTGCTGATAACGTGTTATAAATTAAAGAAACATTAATAAACTAAATGAAATAATTACCTCGATAATAACCTTGAATTTATCCTTAATTGCTCCTTAATTGCTCCAAATGAACACTTAATTTAATGTTAATAGGAAATTATTATTTCTCTATAATTTCCTTAATTTAGAGAGAAGAGAATTGAGAGAAAACTTGTATATTTTTGTGTGTTTATACAATGAAGATTACAAGCCTATTTATAGACAAATGAAATGATTAAAATAATATAAAGTTCTAATCACTTCTCCTAAATTTGACAATTTTGTAGACACCCAAATTTGACAATTTGTAGATATCCAAATTTGACAAACTAATTTGATTTCATAATAACTCGGGCGTTACTTTTTCATCTCTTAATTAATTAACTAGTGGCTGAGATTTCTCAATAGCCTTCACATCAAATACATGAAAAGAGACCTTACGACATTCTAATATGATAACACAAAAATCAAATTAGGAATAGAATGAAATTAATAAGTTATATCGATGAGATAGACTTTTAAAAATCACTCGGACTTTCATCGTGCAGCTTTCGAATTCAGAACGTTTACCTGCGAATTAAGCTTCCGGAACGATGGAAGAAGTCGACGAAACGGATGCCGAACCTCAGGTGTGATTCTTTTCTCTGTATCTGATTTTGTCACTGGTGAGTCCGACAAGTTCAACTGATTAGCTCGTTTTAGTAAGTTTTATCTAATCGCTACTACCTCTCACTGGATAGATGATAACTTGATGATAACTTATAGTTGCTTAGTAAGAAATTTTACGTCTCATAGATATTATGGAGTTTCCAGAGGGAGTATGTTTACTCTGGAGATGTTATGCTGACTGAGTAATTGGAGTCATTATGCAAATTTGTTCTGAATTCACCCCATTCTGTAACTAATAACTTCTTCACATTCTAAACCTTACGGTGACAGGTCCATATGGCTTGCATCATTCATGGTCGAAGGTAATCCCGCTTGTGAACAATTATTGTATGAGCATGCCAGATGTTCGAACAAGAGGTCCTACTTATATTGTGTTTCCCTATGGATGGAGAAAATTAAGTGATTCATGTAGCCGTTTCGCAGAGTTGGAGTCTCTTATTATGATTCCAGTACCTGTCAACTTAATGTGATGGAATTTTGGGAAGATGGTGACAAAGATTTTCAGTTAGTTGATATGGGTAAATGAATAAAGAAGGTTCAAACATTTTAGTTTCATATTTTTTAATGCACTTACCTGTGACAGATACCTGATGCAGTAAAATATCAAGCCAAACCATGCGTAATTTATACGAGCACTAAGAGTGAAGAATCCTTCGTGGCTGCTTTACAAAGTTCTGGTAAACAACTGTGAAATGATATTTTATGCAACTCTGTCATGTCAGGTGCTTTTCTAAGTACTATACGCCGATGCAGATGGAATGACTGAAGCTCCAACTTTGAAGCTCGTTAAAAGTTCATTATTCAGCTATGAGCAAGCATGGCACAGGTCAGGCAGAACTTCGTATCTTTGTTTCCATCCACTATTGAGTATTTTGGGATAATTATCCATAGAGGTGGCGTTATCTCTAGAAACTGGCAGCTGCTACACCAATTGGACAGAATGACTTCTGATAGTCCATATGCTGGTTTTGGCATCTCAAATTTATATTCCAATTATGATCAAGTATGATGATCTGATTCTCAGACTAATGTATCTGCGAGTTACTGGAATGGAAGAAGGGCTGAATATCAAAGAAAGGGTCTCCTTTGTAAGTTGAACATTTTGTGCTGGAATCCCGACTCTTGTCCTTGTTTCATCTTAATTGTCTATGCTTCTATGAGTTGGTCTTTATGATATTTTTTTTAGTTTCATTTGCCAAAGTGGAAGGAAGTCGAGGTTTACCTTTAGGCCTTTCTAACATAAAATTTCCTCAAATTACTCTTAACTTGAGTTCAGCCACCACGAAATGCAAAAGATATCTTCTAGAAAAAAGAAGAAACTGATACAGTTGTAATCTCTAACATGGAAACTTAGATGTCCACACCACTTTCTGAAACCCATATACTCGTTAGGAGTCTGTCTGGAAATCGGTGGGTGTTTGTCTGACAAATATCTTTTTTATATAGAAGGGATGATGAAGTAGGAGACAACATTCTTATATTCGGTCCACAATTAATGTGGCGACAATATATAGGAATTATGATGAAATGCTTAAGAATTTCATGCTTTTGAGTTTAGTGCAGTTTTGTATTTAAGGCTGTTGAAAGCGTATAGCTTAGTATACATTTATTGATGTGACTGTTCGCTGTACTGTAGCTTAGTTCCATGATGGACATTCGAAGTGATATTCAAGTTCGTGCCAGTGGGGGACTTCTTGCCATATTAGAAAGTGAACGGATAGTGGACACCTTGGAACAGAAAGAAAGTGGGGATGCATCAATCACAATTAATTCACTGTCTGAATGTTCACTGTATCATTGCCGACTTCTTAGTTTCTTTCTATTGCATTCCATATATCCAAGCATAGCTTTTATTCTGATACATCTAATATTTATTTGGTAAAGTTAAATTCAATATGCTGAGTGGACACTTTAACAATTAAGTAAAGAAACAATTTTCTCAAAGTTGATTCAGCTGCGCACGAAGCATTGCAGATATTCCAAATTGACAAGCATCCAAGCCATATGGGCATTGGTAGAGCAAAGGAAGGGTAAATGCAGATTCACATTCTTTATCTTTTGTATAAGATTAATACTCAAGCAATATGGGAATTTGTACACAAAGCAATGGTAAACGCTATTGCATTTTCATGTCCATATGCTAACATATTGTTTCTGTTATATTTGAATGCAGATTCTCTGTATATGGGATGATGAATAAGGTTTTGTGAGATTGCCATCAATTAATCTCAGACTTTTACAATGAAAACGAAAAACTTGACACTTATCTTATTTCCCATTCTTCAGTGTGTAACACCAATTGGCAGGCGTCTGTTAAGGTGAGATTACTCCCGTGTGGCGTTATTTCTGCTACTGTGACTAGCATTAAGATGAAATACTTCCTTTCCTGTTAGGAATTGGTTCCTGCGGCCTATACTAGACCTCGACAAGTTGAACAGTCGCCTTGACACTGTATCCTAGTCCTAGCATTATAGGTCTTTGTATTCTAGTCCTACTATTCTTGTCATGATCAAACTATATACTGAAAGCTCTGCGAGAATCATACAAGATATGAAACAAGATTTTTGATGAATTAAAAATGTTCTTTGAGCTTGAAAATCGTACATGTGTGGCACTGAGTTAAATGTTTTCCCTAATGTACGTGTGTGGCACTGACTTAAACGTTTTCCCTAATGCACCAAGATATCATTCTTTCTTGGTGCTGAAGAATTGTTGGTTTCTTTGCGTGAAACACTGAAGTCTGTAAAAGATATTCCTCATCTACTCAAGGTACCAAAATCATTCCTAGTTACCTCTTCTCTATAAATTTTCATCACATTATTATTTCAGTTGCATCATTTATTTAGATTAAGAATCATGAAAATGGGATTTTCAGTTCTCTAACCTTTTCTATTTCTTTTTCCACTGACTTCTCCATTCCTTTTGTATGTACTTAATTTTTTATGTTTAACTTAATATCTGGAATTTTCTTCTTGAAGAAAATCAACTCTCCAAGTTCTTTGTGCACAAGTAGTGATTGGACAGCTTTTCTGAAGGTATGGTACACGCTCTCAGAACGTAGAATAGCACTTAATAATGCTGATGAAAATATGTTCTCACATTTCAGGTATTGATAATCCCTTATAACCATTACCATTCTTCTTGTCAACTTAATGATTGAATTTTGCATGTGCAAGGAGTTCTTTTGTTCTCTTTCCCCCTTTTCTTTCTTGTTCTTAGTCACTGTGGTGATTCATGGATTATCTCATATTGATAAAGATTTCAGTTAGTTGTCTACATCTTATTGACAACAGCTAAAATCCTTGTCCTCTCAGTTTTCTTAATGTTGCTTGATGGCATCAATTAACAAACTGTTTTTCATCTAAAAAGAAAAACTATTATTTTATTTTGTAGAGCATGTGTTCATTGCTGCACATCAACAAGATATTTGAAGTGGGAATTTCTGAAACACTTCAAGATCAATTGAAGCATTTGAATGTGGATATAATTGAAAAGGTTTGGATGTTATTAATTGTTTTCGTTGTTGATAAATTTTAAAGTTATTACTTTAGGCCCCTTAATGTATTCCATTAACTTTGTCTTTAGTTTATTATAATTTTATTACGTCACTGCCTCCATATACATTGCAGGCTCAACGTTGCATTTCAACCGACATAGCTTATGTGTATGAATTGGTTAGTTAATTTATCAAATATTTTTATTTTTGCTCCTTTATTCAGTAACGAATGAGTTACATTTTTCTCCTTATCGCAGAGCAACGGGTTACGAAAATAATGTGTAATCATTATCTTGGTGCTTGATTCTGAAATTTTGTAGGCAATTGGTGTCATGGATGTCAACCGAAGTAAAGATAAGGATTATGACACAATTGTAAAAGATGGTTTCTGTGATGAGGTGGGGAAATGTTACAGTTATGGAAGGGAAACAAGGGGTTTACATTCGCTTTTAAGTGATTTTAGTGATTCATGTAACTAGTTAAGCTATGTTTCTCAATGCAGTTAGATGAACTGAGACAAATATATGAGGAGTTGCCAGACTTCCTGGAAGAGGTGCCATCATGTGATTTCTTGAGTGGATCATGTTTAATGAATAATATAGGAACATCCACATGACATTCTTGGTATTTTAACTGCAATTGCAGGTTTCATCCCTTGAACTTGCACGGTTACCTCATATGTCTGGGGAGAAATTCATTCCTTGTATTGTGTATATACATCAGATAGGTTGGTTTGGACTTTCGTTGCTGTTTCTAGTTAAATGTGGATGTGAAACTTCTCTTAGTTTGAGTATTGTTGTTTTCATCCTTGAGATGGTTTACAATGTTGATGACGATGCCACATATTTTCTGTTTATAGGCTTTAATCCTTTCTTTTAGATTTCCGAAAAACTTCATTTCCCTTTAGGAACTTGATTGCTTCGATTCTCTGCTTTGCACAGAAAGTTTACAAAACTTCAGTATCTTCTTTCCCTGAATGGCCGAGTCATTCCTAATTTCATGCCCATCACGCCTGACATTTAGATTCCTGCACTTTAAAACACATTCATCCTGGATTTGCAACTTTTTGTTTCTTGTTTTTTCTTTCTTGAGATATTTTAGCATGGAATAAATATATACATTATTCGTGGTCTATTTTTTTTAAACTGAGTTGCTCACCACTGTAACTTGAAGATGTAAGAGGAAATGGATCTCTGCGAAATTTACTAGAGTCTGAAATTTTTCTTCATAGAACGAAGAAAGTCAATTAACTTAAGTTTTGTACTAGATGATGCCTTATCACGCTTTGGCAAGCATATTGCAAATTATTTGACAAAAGTTTAGTTTTATGTAATATGCAGGATACTTGATGTGCATTTTTGAAGAAAAACTTGATGATAGCATACTAGAGCAACTTCAGGATTTTGAATTTGCTGTAGGTCATTGCAACCATGCATTTTATATCTTTAGCATCTTGTCAACTTTTATGCTTATTTTTGGTGAAACACATAGTTTTCTGATGAAGATGGAGACGCAAAGAAGTTTTTCTACCGCACTGCGAAAACACGTGAACTAGATAATCTTTTGGGAGATATATATCATAAGATATTGGGTAAGTTAAAAAGGTATTTATCATTATTTGTCACTTAGTAAATATTTGAGAACCATTGCTGATTCTCAAAACTTTAGGCATTGCCGCAGCATCCTGGTTACACCAAAATTGATCTTGTGCTGGAATTACTCTAACGACTTACTTTACAAAATTTGTCCACAATTAAGGCATGCATGTTAGCATGCTTGTTTTCGAAGCATGAGTGGAAATAATAATTGATTCTCTCTCTTCATTATCATCTGTTTTTCCAAGACATGGAGAGAGCTCTCACCAGAGACCTTGTCTGTCGTATCCTTCAATTTTCTGTCCCCATACTCGAGGCTGTAAATTTTGCAGCAGAGCTTGATTGGTAAGTGTACTTCAATTTTCTGTCTGATTCCATTTTCTCGCTCTTTTTCCTTTGAGACCTCTGACCTCCACATTTTTTTATATATTCGTCCTTGTCCTAATCTTGCTATAAATTATTATTTAGCTTGTCATCACTAGCTTTGGTTGCTCGTCAGAACAATTATGCAAGGCCTATTTTGACTTCAGAAAATATGCTTGATATATTGAATGGAAGGTCTGGGCCTTTCTGCTATATAAGATACTTTGGAATTCTTGTTTATGCTCATCAGGGTATATATTTCTTGAACTTTGTTCTTGCTATTAGGCATGTTTTGCAGGAAATGATTGTGGACACGTTTATTCCCAATGATACAAAGATTTTAGATGAAGGTATTTGGCAAAAGCATGCGATCTGATGCATCCCTTATATATATAGTCATTGTTCTGGCTGCTAGAGAACGGTAATAAAATATGTTATTCAGGAAGAATCAACATCATCACTGGACCTAATTATTCCGGGAAAAGTATCTACATAAAGCAGGTTTGTGAGAAAGGCATTTCCTTTTCTAGATCAGCTGCCAGTCCACCACCCACAGTTTTTCCTACTTGGAGATATTTCATAATCGAATCTTCTAGAACTGCCATTGTTGAAACCAAATGGGATCACGCTTTCTGGCACATTTGATTGATGGTGGTTAATAATAAGGTTCCAAATGCACCATAATAATCCATCTAACAATCTGAAATATTTCAGTTTTGCAGATACTTTTTGCTGAATATTACAAGTGTATTGCATGCTTGAATATTGTGTGGTTGAATTAATCTTCCGTACATGTGCGAAGAAGTCCAGAAGTTATCGAAGTCATGTTGTTTACTTCTTTCCCTCATGTTTATTTTTAAGTCAAGTCTCTATTTATTAGGGGCAACGTGAGAGATCAAGCATCTAAAAATTATTTTGTCCACATCGTGCAAAATTAATTGCCAAATTCAAAAAAGAGGCTTCCAAAATCAAGAACTTACCTTGATGAAATTATCTGAAATGGACTATGAGTCTTAGGAAGAGTGGTGACGTGTGATTTATGGAACAGGGATGCCTATTTTGGTTCATGATTTTTTTTTAATTTTGGTAAAGATCAGGATTTGTTTGATACAGTTGAAATTTAGTTAAGTCTGGAAAGAATGTCTACAACATGTTAACAGTGCATTTTGTAAACTTCAGGTCGCGTTGATTGTTTTCCTTGCTCACATTGGAAGTTTTGTCCCAGCTGATGCAGCTACAGTGGGTTTGACTGATAGGTCCCATTCTTTCAATCCAAGTTTTCAGGTTTATTTTGTTTTTAATAAGAGTGAGTACTTATATCTGTTATAAATAGGATATTTTGTGCAATGGGAAGCAAGTTTATGACTGCTGAACAATCAACATTCATGATTGACCTTCAACAAGTGGGTATGATGCTAAGGTTTGCCATGAAATCACAATTCCCATTTCACTTACAAAATCACTTGTTGCAAAATTTATCCATGTTATAACATACTCTAGGCATGCGAGCTCACGATCTCTGTGTCTAGTGGATGAATTTGGGAAAGGAACCCTTTCTGTAGGTCAGCCACTTTCAGTAATGCTTTATGTTGATATCTATCATGCCAAATATTTCTACTATCAATTTCAGATGGCGTTGGTCTCCTGGGTGGAATTATAAATTATTTTGCCTCACATGATGATCCTCCAAAGGTTAAAGTTAATACTGCTTCCAGATTTAAACTCCAATGGAAGTAATTCCTCGCACACATAACATCATAATAGTATTTCTTTATTTTGTCTTTATAACATCGTCTTCAGTGCTACCCTCAACTACGTTGCATTTTTTCAGTCAGGGAATTCATAGCCATTTTTGCATATGTCCTGTGCTGTGTTGTATGACTCGTGTCACAATATCATAATACTTTTTGTTCAATCCCATGAAAAAGCAAGGTCTTCTGCAATTTGATTATGTCAAATCTCACGTAGGATTCAATCTGTATGCTAAGAGTTATATAGTGATGGTATCAAACATTTGAACTGTACAGTATGCCAAACATAGCATTTTGGTTTTTTGTACCACACAGGCTAGCGTGCTATTGATTTAGAAACAAACGCAACATAGTACATCACATTCAATAAAGCTTTTGCAATAATCTCTCTCAAATTTATGTGCATGTTTGTTTACTCTACTTTTGTTTCTATAGGCTGTTCTTGTACAAGTGAATGCGTAATTTTGATAATCCACTTTGCAACCAAAGTTGTTTATGAACTCACAACAGTTTCCTATCCAATTTCACAAAGACCTTCCTTCTTGGGTGTCAATGTATGTCTGCTAACGACCATCCTATATGCAAACTTCACTTGTCTGCAGGTCTTGCTATCAACTCATCTAAGTGAGATATTTGGTGATGGTTATTTAATGAAGGTACCGTTTATTGGGGCCCTCGGATTACATATGAAGTTTTTTTACTTCTTCCTCTGTCTAGACTCTAGATCTCTATTATTAAACTGTCATCTTTTCTTATCATCAGACCGACAAGATCAAGTATTACACCATGAGTGTCCTTAGCCCACATGAGAAATGTACAGATGTCGACAACATCGTATTTTTGTACAGGTGTGTATTTAGTTTTTCATTGTTATTCAATGTATACCATAGATGTAGATCCCAAATTAGTAGGTGTATACTAACCAAAATATAGCTCACTTGTTTATCTGGCATACTTCTCTCGAACTGATAGGTTGGTTCCTGGGCGTGCGCTTCTTAGCTACGGTGGGTAAGAACCTTCCATTTTTTCATCGAGAGAGGTTTTTGACTGCTTTCCAAAATCACTTGCTATATTTTGTCTTGCAGGACTACACTGTGCAATACTAGCTGGTACATTTTGACAACAACATTAATTTATTTGCAAGCATATGCTGCATTCGGAAATAAGATTCGGATCCGAAGTGTTAGGATGTTTTTGTGGTCATATTCCGATTCGTGGGATTCATTGTCAGTTGCTATGATAAAAGTACTTTGGCTTTTGATCATTTGTTTGAGTTTGATATTTGTGATTCCTCCTACTTCATTACCCTTCCCATCCAATCAATCAGCTTATCGTCTTTGGCTTCCCAACATCGTGTTTCTTTTCCGGTTTTACCAGGAGACATTCGTACTATAACGGGTGCTCCTTTGATTATCTTTGCTTGATCTTCACTTGAGCTTCCTTATGAGTTATGGCCTCCGATGCGTAGGAGTTCCTGAGGAAATTATCAAGAGAGCAACATGTGTACTTGATGCCATTGGAAACAACAAGAATGTAGAAAGACTTTGCCATGAAAATATTTCTGCTCAAGATAAGCAATACAAGGTGCAGAACGTTTTTTTTTTCCTTCTTTTTTAATAATACTTCGATTTCGGTCATTTTTCCTTCATATTCGGGATGCATATTGTGTTGCAGGAGGCTGTGGAGAAGTTGCTAGCTTTCGATACCGTAAATGGGGATTTGCGTCTTTTCTTTGAAGAAATATTTCACTGTAACGACTAAAACCTTGTGTTCTCTCAGGTTCGCTACAGCTTCGAATAATTTGACATATTAATTTGGTTCGTGACAAGTAATTGGCTCAATCGCATGTATGAATAATAATAATATATTAATAACAACTTATAAATAAAAAAACTGGATGAATAAAATTACTATTTAATTGTGTAAAATAATATAATAGTACACAAGTAAATAAATAATTAATAATATAAAGTATTTATATTTAGTAATGTTCAACATAACGATAGTATTATACTAGTTCTAAATAATAATGCTATATAGTAAAAAGTAACACTATTTCTAACACGATGGTATTAAGTGAATTATCGCTTAAGGTCATATCTATTTGATAATGGGCTAATTATCGCTATGGAGATTTTAATGAATGCTATAAAATCGTATTCTAGCCAAGTCGTTAAAATTCGAAGTGCAACAAATTTAAAAGGAAGAAGAGAAACGTGCTTCAACCATACGAAGAAGCAATTGATCCACTGAACCCAAATGAGATCTGCACGTATACGGTATATCACGAGTTTCATAAAAGTGGCAATAATGTCCAACAAATGGAATTTGCACAATAAATTGGCCTGTCTGTTTTTAGGCAGGAAGTTATGTGCTTCTTCTTAATGGGTAAACTTAAATGAAATGATTTGATAGTGAATAAAATATTGCATGCGATAAATGGGAAATTTGATACAATAAATGTGAGGACTCGACTCTTCAGACACAGCAAGCATGTTGTCTATTTTCCTTAATAATCGTATAAAATAAGTTCTTTTACATGTTCACACATGCGGGGATAGCTCAGTTGGGAGAGCGTCAGACTGAAGATCTGAAGGTCGCGTGTTCGATCCACGCTCACCGCAAAAATCTATTTATTTTGTACTTTGCAATTATGCCCTACAGGGTTTTATTCATGAGCTTTCTTTGCCAATTTTCTCTTACAGGTTTCTTTTTCGGCTGTTGTATTATTCAACTTGGGCCTACATGGTTTTATTAATGGGCTCTGTTCTGTTGCGAGTTTCGCGTGCAGGCTTTTGATT
Source organism: Dorcoceras hygrometricum (assembly GCA_001598015.1). Lineage (NCBI taxonomy): Eukaryota > Viridiplantae > Streptophyta > Magnoliopsida > Lamiales > Gesneriaceae > Dorcoceras > Dorcoceras hygrometricum. Next base: position 563,368 of record KV019049.1, on the reverse strand, counting down.
TGATAATTTTGCGCCTCATTCTTAAAGTAAACAATAAAATTCAAAGCTAAAATACACCGAATTTGTAGGAAGTAATTCTTAAAAGTTATTAAAAAATAATCCATCATTTATAATTTTATTGTATATCAATCTACTATGTATAGATTTGTATCATATCAATTATTCTACCTGTATTCAAAAAGTTTAGTATTCTATTTTGATCTACGGATGATGTTGTCCTCCATCTTTATATGGTTGGTAGAGTTTTGGTTGTGGTTGGTAATGAGTTCATGTGATACCCTCGTGACACATCCAATCGTCACTATTATTTCAAATATATAAACTATGATCCAATGAAAAAAATTTAATTGATGATGACCATTAAATCTATCCTAGGATAGATTAAACTCAATCCGTGACTAGTAATATGGTTTCCTGAATTTTATTTAGCTTGTGTTGATACGGCACCATCTTTTTGTTCTTCATGCTTACTAGCCTTGCATAAAATGTGTTTTGCTCCTGAGATATCTTTCACATTTCTCCTGCTTGAGGCAAAGTTTCCAGATTGGACCTCAAGAATATTTTTCATATTTGGTGCAGAAGTTATGTTATGTTGACACAAGTTTATTCTAAAATATAATTTTCGGATGTGAAGAAAGTCTAAAACAGGTCATACCTTGTACTAGGCGAGGTAGGCAGCCGTCTCAGCATCCACTAGCTATATCATCGATTAAGAAAGAAACTGTCCGAAAACTATAATTGGATTATACAGATTTGAAGAATAATTTCATTTCTGAAACAACTAGACAAGTATCATATATTAATATTTAATTACTTTCAAGTAATATAATTATTTGTTAATGATATAATATATATTTTGTTATTGATATAATATATCTGCGAACTAAATTTACAATAATTTATTACAAGAATAGAACCAATTTTTACCTCAAACCTCGTCAAACACAGCGAGTGATATTAAAAAATGGCTTCATACTAAATATGACGGAATGAATACTGACTGGATTATTTGTTTTGCTAAATTCACCCAATAAATGATTGATTTACTGTATCAGTACCAAAGTAACAGATAACCGAAAGGTTTACTTTTCTGACTCCTAAAACCGTGTCCATACTTATAGGTAAGTTAAGGTAATGATTTGAAATGACAAAAAATAAGTGAAATGAAAAGCACCAAGGAAATAGCAGTGCTCCAACTGGGGCTGGTAATCAGACTATTTTGGAATCCACTCGTTTCAGTCCCCATTTGTTCTTGGTTTGAAGCTTGAACTTATGTAACTTTCAACCACAATTTATCGCTTCACTAGTTTTTAAAACCAATTTTTGTTACAGTATAGCTCTTTAATTAAAAACTAAAATATGCCTAAACAAGAATTAAAAATAAAATTTGAAGGAAAGGTCACCACAACAAGCCAGTGAAGCGTAGTCGCTAGGAAAAAGAAAGGAAAACTGATCAACCACAGGTTGACACAACCCTCCGGTGTGTAGCCGTCTCCAATAAGTTCACCACTCCGCTCAGCTTGAATCTATCCAAAAAATACATATTTCCTTTTCGTACCCTTTTTCGTGAACTTTACATGAACTTCCGTTGAGGTTGTTCCCAGATCAGGAGAAAAAATACCATGGGATGAAAAAAATGACTAGCAACAGCCACGCTCATCTCGCCTGAAAAGCTCCATCAAGATCTTCCTGAAACTATTTTCTGTTCTTCCATAGCGTGGCAGTATTTGCAAGCGACAACAAACAACCAGTACTTCATATGGTTCAAGGCGTTCAAGAATACATGGAGATCTGTCGTAATCCTAATCCGACAACCACAAACCATTCAGATTTGGTATCAAGAAACTCCAGTAAAAAAACCATGTAAAATGAATATACCGTTGGCTTACCTTTTCAGTCACAACAACAATTGGCTTAGCAGCAAACTTGGACTCAAGTGCTTGAATCCTAGTTCTTACTATGTTGATATCCTAATTTGAGGTACACAAAGAAGTCGGTATTCTACGTAATTATGATGAAAACCCAGAAAATTAAATGGAAAAGGGTGCAGAAGGAACTGACATCGGATACATTAGACGTATGAGATTTTTAACACCTACCATCATATAATCAGTTAAAACATGAGAATGTCTCGAAAACTTTGAACTCAATGCTGATATGCATAATAGAAGAATTAAGCATAACACGATAAATATACCTTCATCGTAAACAAATGGTGATCACTGAAGTCTACCCGATCCAAATGTCTTGGTCCCATCTACAAATAGTTAATACCCGAATACTCCTTAGATGGTAGAACAATGTGGGATCAACAATCAAATGATACTCACATATTGCTAATTAGAAAGTATAGAACCACACCTTTTCAATCCGTCGAATGAAGGAGTCAGCAAAACCAATCCCAGATATGCACAACAGAATCTTGTTTTTTACAGCCTCCAGTGGAATTTTAAAAGACGCATCTCCAGGTTTGAAGAAGTGTAATGGAGCCATTTCGGTTAAGAATATCAGAACTGGTTCTTTGACCTTCTGAACTGATGATTCCAGGACTTTAATATCTTTTTCCTCCACCTGCATGATCGTTGCATTAGAATACTTGTTGCTGGTGAATTGGCCAATTCATCAGGCTTGGTACCATGAAACTTGTGAGATGTTCATAAATCAAGAAAACAGAAGAATGCACTGAGAAAAACAAATAGAAATTCTTTCAATACCAAATCTGCATGATGAATGATGACAATATCGGCTCGGCCCAATGCAGTCAGCGGTTCCCTTAATGGTCCAAGTGGTATCAACCGATGATTTCCCCATGGCATCATTGCATTGATCATCACGATTTCCAGGTCACGCCAAATGCTTAGATGCTGCCTTCCAAATATTTACAGGTTTACTAACATAAGTGTGAATTCGACATACTATTCTAATCTCCTGGGTTTTACAAACGCTAGATGCAAGATGGCAAGGAGGAGATCGATGGAAACATATGAAATTCTTACAAATTGGGAACAGAAAATCAACTACAATTTTGTAAGATTTTCTTTCACTGCTATTCAAATGTTTCTAAACAGTGTCAGGTGATCAATCTGGGTTGAAGGACACCAAGAAGAATCAAGACTACCTGCATCCCATCATCAAGTATAGCTGCAGCAATTTGGTCCGAGTTAGAAAGGCTTTTCTCTCCTGCCAGGGAAAATGGTCTCTCCAAATGAAAATTCACATAACCGTACTTTTCAAGAAAACGAGACGCGGCGGCAGCTCGATTCGCACCAATGCCAATCTTAGCACATGTCCCTTGCAGATGCCTTTGAAGCATTTTAGCTTCATCAGCACCACCATAACCCTGCAAATACAGCATTGCTCATAACAACAACCATGCGATAGCAACCAAGTTTGCATAATTTACAGTCAATTCACAATTGCATAAAACCATAAACTAGGGGAAAAAACTAAGATGCTCTATTCACCCACATTATCAGTATGAAATGTATTAGCAATTAATAGCTCTGGGTAAAAACAATTCACAAAGCTCCACTGAAGGTTTCAACGGAAATCACACCTCCTATGCAAACAATAATAGAAAGTGAAAAAAAAAATACCCTTGTAAGAATGAGAGGAGAAACCCCAGAATCAATGAACAAGCGAGCAAGAAACTCCACCATTGGCGTCTTCCCGTTGCCACCCCATGTCAAATTCCCAACACTAATCACAGGCACCAGCAACCTTAACCCATCAAAGCAAAGTAGCTTTTAAACACAAAAAAGAATCCAACAAAAGAAATAGTCGACGAAATTACCTGTGTCTGGTGAGGATGTTTAGACGATAAAGGTGGTGGCGGAGAGAGAGAGCGACGCTGTATAGGGACGAAGCAAAAGAGAGGAGAGGAAGGAGAGAGAGATGAAGAAGAGGAAGAGCAGAGAATGTGTTAGAATACGCTATTTGCCTCACCGCTCTGCGCACATTCTCCATTCCACTCCACTCAACTCAACTCAACTCACCACTGCCTCTTCTTACAGTGGAGGTTTATTTATCCCAATAAAGTATTAACCCTAACATTCTGCTGTTATTCATCTTACTTAATTTACTAAGAATTTAAGATCTTTCTAGGATTATTATATAATTTAATATTGTTTGAAGCTTTTGATCGACGCCTTCATCAAATAACTTTTCTTCGACTTTTCTTTCTCCGTTTCATCTTGAAAATTTATATTATGATATTCTTAGTCAAACATTGAATGCATTGAAGATTATCTTCTTTCTCCTTCAATTTTTTTTGTTCATGTATTGCTGTTACTTCAGATGGCCTTGAACTAAGCCGAAAAGAGTTGCAAGTGCTGGGAAAAAATGGTTCTTGGGTCATTTTTCTAACATTCTTACGCTGATTTCGTGTGCCATATATATTTTCCACATTCTCTTGCATGAACATTTTGCCGAATTAGTATTTTGAGCATAACACAAAATCTCTCGGACAGATTTTAGTTAACTTGGTACCTCCAAAATTCCAGCTGAAACTAAGCCACTCGAGCGAGCTCTGGCTTGAATTCAGACATTCTTTAGTTGAAAGCGTAATGTTTTGAGCAAGCTGGAGCAATTTACTTTCATTTAATTAAACATAAGTAGAATATTACTCGATATCGAGTCAATTGTAGCGCTAATTTTACATCCTCTTCCCTCGTGTAAAATTATAAAACTTCACAAAAATTATCTTTTTTTTCAACAGATTTTAATTAATCTATTCTGATGCGTTCAACTAGTTATTCAGAATACAGCTAGCAATATAATCTTATTAAAAATATAATGAGGAAATGATATATAATAGTGCCGTATGTTTTTGCTTCCTAATATATTCCACAGCAGGCCAATAATTTCGTACCCAACAAGTATCATAAAATCCAGTTAAGCTAATATCCGTGCCAGAATCATATATACACGACCTGCGGTGCTAACATTCACGGAGAACTTATATTTACCACATTACTCCAACAAGTGAAATAAGATTTGCAATGAAGACGTATATTTAAAAAGTCACAAAAGTAAGAAACTGAAGTTCAAGTTCAAATTCAACATAGCAGAATCATAATAACAAGATGATGGACGAGACTCCCAGGCACCACTTAGATAATAATGAAATAGAATTTACAAGTTATATTGGACTATACACATATCGGATATACTTCCATACTTTCAGCTCGACCCGAACGAATTCTCACCACGATTCATGTACATAGACTTCCATACTTCAGTTTGACCCGAATGTATTCTCACCACTGTAAGTCATGTACAAGAAACCATCCTCATCTTTGTTTTCCTCATAAATTGCAGACATCATGGAAGCTGCAAACATCGCATAACAAAAAATGCATATTAAGTAAAACAGGAAAGGGGAACAATGATTTATATTAAAGTTTCGCGAAAAAACTTCAGTACTGTCAGAAGTTTCTCATTACCAGTGGGAGGAAGAATGTTCTTGACAAACACAAATATGGCTTTCTCAGCACTGAGCTTGATTCTTTTGCGGATAACATAGACAAACTGTCCCACTGTCAGATCAGCAGGAACCAGGTATCTGTGTGTTTTTGCAATAAAAGAAAATCCATAAACATCATCCAGACCCATCACCAGTTGCAAACAAATATTTACAGTTGCTAAGTATTAAAAAAAATTAAAATCCCATGACTCAATGCAGCCAAGCTTCTGTGACTAAAAAAATTAACAGAAAAGAAATAACTACTAAAGTAAATCAAATTTCTAACAGTAAAGCCAGCAAATTAGACACTAAAAAAGACCAACAGTCGGAAAAGGATGAAAGAAACTAACTTTTTCTTGTCAATGTCCGGAATATCACTTCTTTCAGCCCTCTCCACAATAACCTACAACAAAATAGCAACAGAAATGATATAATAGCGAGCAGACATTAAGATCCGGACCCGAACGTTTATACAACAAGGAGTTGATGAATTTGGAAGCGAAATTACAACATGAGACAAACAAGATATGAAATCTCAAATTTATTATGCCTATAGTCGCCTGATCGGTCATCCCCAAATACAACATAAAATTGACCAATTCATACCGGAATTCTGTCCGGGTACTTCTCTCTGATGCGAGAAGCCTCAGCCTGTCGCCTCTCTGCAACAAATTACACGTAAACAGCTTAATCAGGATCACAACAAGCGCTAGGTCAACGATAAAGACCGTCTTGGTTCAAATAAACATCATCGAGTCGAGTACGGGTAAAACCTAGCTATATAAATACGATAAAATCGCAACACAACGCGAAAAATAGAATTTTGCGACATATCGGAAAAGGAAGAGTATGGATATCACCGAGGGGGTGTTCCAATTTGAAGGAGCTTTTGGCCATGGCCTCCAGTTTAAGTGGAAATCTGCGAGTCGACAAGAGAGAAGGAAGCAAATTTAGGGATGGGTTCTTCGCCCTAGCCCCTAGATTCGATCATTTATTTATGATGAATCAGTCACTTGTCGAGGAATAGACCCCTATACTACCGATCAATTACATCATCGCCCCAATTTCAAAAAAATTGGGCCCGTGCACTATGATATGAAAAATAGAAGGGGTGGATTGTTATTTTAGTGGGCCCTTTGATCGCCTGTTTTTTATATAAGTTTTCGTTAATATTTTACCAAATATTTGCATCAAAACCCTTATTTTTAGAACATGTATTTTGAGAAATTAAAACCCATATTAATTGATATATTTTTTACTCATCCTATATTTAATTTTATATTATATTATTAATATTGTAAGAGACTTTTACTTTTTAATACAAAAATATTTATTATAGTATAATATTGTAATATATTTTACTAACTCTTGCGATTTAAGAGTTTTTATATTTTTATTAATGTTTTTGTGGGGCTGGGCAATCCGTAGTGAGCATTGCGGACTGGGTTGTGGTTTCTCCAACCCACCCCTCCCGTTGCCCATACGACAACTACAATAGGTATCCGTATATTAAAGATATATAAGTCAAAATTTTGATAATGTGAGCGCCTGCAATGGGCGCGCGCGTGGGCGCCCGAGATGCTCAGCCAAAATCTCATGAAATTTTTCAAAAATTCATGAGATGTTCGGCTGAGCATCTCGGGCGCCCACGCGCACCCATTGTAGGCGCCTACTATATCGGTGCTGTATAAGTCATGTGATGGTTGTTAATTTTAAAGCACACACTTGCATAGATCTATCTCACCGGTTATTATATTAGACGAATCATACACATAAAAAAATATTATTTTTTATAATAAAATTGTTATTTTTAGTCACAGATACGATCCATGAAAACATATTATTTCGTATTTAAAAAGTATTATTTCTAATAATTTACTCAACCCATGAAAAATATATTTTTCATGTCAAACTTACTACTTTTCATACTAAAAGCAATCCTATATAAGCAATCCATAAACTATAAATATTTTTATATAAAAGAAAGTAGTTAGTGAGTTGTGATAGTGATTTTAATAAAGTGAATGACTAGTATTTTCATTTTATAGTACAAAAATAGTTGAATATTTTTTTTTAACGAAGGTGGTTGAGAACAAATAAATTAGTGCTAAATTGGAAACATCGCAAAATTATAAAACCAGTGAATCAAACATTTTTAATCATAATACTATATATGTTATAAAAAAGTATCATTATAAATTGCTCTCAGCTCCACGCCTCATAAAAATATGCAAAGTAGCTAGAGATGTAATTATGTCCGGCAAACTGTAGAAAAGAAATATAAATAAACCTAAAAGGTTGTCATTATCAGCGGTAAAATGTAGAGATATAGCATAAATAAAATAAAATTTAATGGTTTTGTTGGAGTAAATATACACAACAGTACTAAATGAAACTTGAAAAAGTACAACTAAATTGTTAAAATCATGCATAATAATTGATCGTGCATCCTAAACAACAGGCATGTATACGAAAAGGTCTCAACCCAACATGCAAAATAATTTTTCGTTATAGCATTGGCTACATATTCCATATCTCAGTCGTGCGGATTATGATATTCTGTCTGTTTTCCAAGGAAGTAACAGGGATATATTCGATCAATAACATTTAATTATTTTTATAGGTCTCGATGGATTTTAAAAAGCTACAGGTATTCAATTTACACATTTATAAAGTCAATAAAAGTTGTGTGGTTTCCAAAATAGATTTTCATGAAATTTTAAAAATTCAAGTGGTATTCAATCTCAGCTTTTTAAAAATCCATAGAATCAAATTTACTATAAACTTCGTGTCATTCCTATGAAATCTTCTATGTACAAACTATAAAGTCATACGTAAAATAACAAAAACTAAAAAATTCTCTTATTTTCACCATTGAGATTCGGAGACACTTTTATCTCATACTCAAATTTATTTAACTTTTCTCTCTTCGATATTCAATTACTTCCAACCATCACAAAATTTCGTACTTTTTTGTTATTTATATAACTAAACAAATTATAAATCCTAATATATATATATATATATATATCATCGTAAATATATATATAATATTTGATAGAAGTTGAGATTAAAATAATAATATATAGTAGTAAATATTATATATTTATGGTCATTTTCGCATTTATTTTTATTTTTTTCTTTTTTACATTATTTACTTTTATTTTGCTCATTTATTCTACAATATCAAATGTCGAGTTTAATTTGTTAATTCCTTCCAAACATAACATAATTTTTTATTTTTTTATCCTTCTAAAGTATGTACATAGTTAGTGTTATGTTTAAAAGTCCGCACAAAAAACTCTTTATAAATCTAGTGAATTCAATAAAATTCTTTTTACAACTCAATGAGATTCTATCAAAGTTTATAATAATCTATCAACTCTACAAAAGTCTAAAAGTTTAAAAAGTATAAATATAGCGTAGAGAACATCTTAGAGCAAATACAACGGAGATAAGAGCTTAGAGCGAAGACAGCGCAGAGAACAGCTCAAACAGAACAAACAACTTTCAGCTTAAAGCATATAAGCTTTCAGATCAGAGTGTGAAGAGTTCATTTCTCAGGTCAGTATTTATATGATCAATATACAAATCAGCTCAGAGGAACGTCTTTTCAGATCAGCTTAATATTGAGTATCAGATAAGACTGGAAAAGGTTCAGCTCAGTAAATAACAGCTCAGATAGTATTTGGATCAGATAGCATGAACAGCTTATAGATTTCACGTATCATGTGAAGGCTCGGATCTAATCAAGTCTTAAGGGGTGATTATCTACTAAACCTCAATTGTAAGTGACGGGGATGAACAGCAGTGCAATAAACGTGTTATAAGTTCAAACAAAATCATTATAAAAAGTTAAAATTTTAAAACTCATAAATTATATTAAAAAATAAATCCATAAAAAACTCTATACAAATCCATAAAATATTTCTAAAAGTCTATAAAAGTTTAATGGAGTCCATTAAATTTTTTTTTATAACTCCATGAGATTCCATGAAAGTATACAAATTCCTATCAATTCCACAAAAGTCTATCATTTAAAAAAAAAATAAATAAAAGTAATTAAATATCTAGATTAAATATAACTCATAAGTCATGCGTATATGCTAGAGAATACATAATATAGTCTAACCAATATTTTTATAATATCACCGGTGATCGAGTCGATATAGCTCTCAGTAAGGGTTCAATCGGTTCCTCCACAGTTGGACATGAGAATCGAAAACTGTATATTAATAAAATATTAATATAATATAATTAATAATATCTTTTAAATTTTAAAAAATCTAAATATGTATAAATAGATAAAAAAAAAGTTATATTTGTAGTCCAAATACCAAGTAAACATATTCAAATATTAGTTTTACGAATTAAAAATAGGAAAATGGATTTTTTTTTTAAAAAAAAAAAACCGCTTCAGCCAGATTTTTGTTGGTTCAACCGGTTCTTAACTGGTTTTTACTTTGCCAACCATCCAAATGGTTTTTTACCCATAACAGAACCGAATCAGTGACGGGTTTCCTATCAACTCGGTTGAACCGATCAGTTCGATTCGATTTTAAAAACATTGGATTTACCTTTTTCATCTGGCATTATACTGAATGTTACTTCCAAGTCGTCTACACGTGAACTGATCAACGAGATACAATGCAACTACACATACAATAACCCATTCTTTTATTGCCATTCAATTCGGGACCAAAAACCAGTATACTAGTTTTGTTTAAATCCTATGTTAAATCTGAATTTTATACAACATCTAAAAAAGTGGGCACCAAGTTTCAACAAAGGCGGGAGGTGACATTAAGTACATATCATACACATACCCTCAGACAACTAATGTATGGTCCAAGTGAGAGCTAACCTTCATGCTGCTATCCGTTTAGCTTTTAATATCACGACATACCTACTTCATTGACTTACTTTCCCTCTTCTCCGATATGAGACGGTTCGATCATCTATATACATAATGAAAACTAATATTTTTTTTTTATAGTTCCGATGGACTCTTTCTTTGTTGTTGTTCATAATTTTGTTATTTTAGTTATTTCTCTATAGTTTCTGTATAAGTTTAGTCCATAGAGTCCTAAAATTTTCTTTATATTTTGTTATATATAGGCAGCATTTGGATAAATACTTTCAAAATATAGTTTAGTGTTTCATAGATAACAAAACTTGATAGATATGTGTTTTGATAAAATTTTTATAAAACATTTTTGAAAAAATATTTTTAAAAACCTATTTTTCAAGTATAATTTATAAAAAAAAACAAATGAATATGATATTTTAGAATTTGAACTATCAATTAATTTTTTATAGATTAATTCTTCAAATGTTATGTAATAATATATATTTATTATAAATTTATTTTTAAAATAATCCAAACTATACATTTCCTTAGAACCGTTTACCAAATATTGGGGCAGAGATTTAAAAAAAAAAATTTATAGAAATATTTTAAAAAATTATCCAAACATGATGGGTTTTGAATTCATGTTTCCGCAACTATAAGATAACGAAAAGATGGTATAATGATTTTCATTTGGTTATAAATTTTTAGTTTTAACTTGGTAGTTACAAATAGGGATGTTTTCATTAGAACAATTGAATGGGGCATTAATTAGTATTATGTTATATAATTTAAAGGACATAAAAGGAAAGAACTAATCTGGTTCGGTAATTTATTCTTCGAGAAGTTTGGTCCAAATTTAATAGATTATGATAATAACGAAGGACCACAAAACCCGAATTGGGGGGGGTAACCAAAATTGTTGAAGGAAAAAATGCATTCTTCGTGTTTGCTGCTCAGGTCGATGGAACCCACAGGCCATGCGCTCCTTAAATGCTCGTCTCTCTTACTCCTGCGCGCGCCCTCTACCTTCTATAAATGCTTACACTTGTCCTACAGCCTCCCAAGATTTTTTCTTGCAGGTTGGTTGTCGATATTTTGCATCTAACAAGCGGTCAGTGAAGTTTCTGCGAGCATGTTGATCCGTTTTTCGGCGGTGCGAAGATGGTTCTCTCGAATTATGTGGTGGGTTGCGGCAGAACTGCGAGGTTACGCATCTGGGCTGGTCTTTGCACTGGTGAAGAACTTTGCTGTGGCTTTACTTACTTGCATTTTTGCTTTGGGTACGTTTCTTTGCTGCCAAAATCTGGAGTTTATTATTATTTTTCACCTGTGGATTTAGCTGGTCAGCACACTCGCGAATGAGGTTTTGATTTCTATGTCGTGTTCTGCAATGCAATGGTTAGATTTGTGGGGTCAATTTCACACCAGCTGCTTGATGAAAAGTTTCCTTAACTTTGATCGTTTCTGAATTTGAAAATTTTCTTACTTTATGGAATCTTTGGTTCAAAAAAGCTTCGTCAGATCGTCCATAAACTATGTTACCCTAGTTGTTTTCTTAGTCAATATTTTCATTGGATTGTTTTTAGGCGGAGCCAGCGTAGGTTCAATCAGTGGAGCACTGAAAGGCCAGACTACTGAAACCGGTTTCTTGCGTGGAGTGTGTGTCGGAGCAGTGACTGGGGCCTTTACTGGCGTCCAATTGATGGAAATTATACTCAATGGAGAACCATTTTCCAAGGTAATACTTGTGTGTTTGTTGTTCTGTTAATAATGAAAAATGCAGTAGTTTTAGTTTGCGGGCTGTGTTAAAAATTATCATATTCCAAACTTAATTACGAAAGCTAAAATCTCTGCCATATGAGACTGAGGTTAACGTGACAGCAGGTGCAATGATGTATTTTCTTCTTCTAAAATTTTACTCTCATTACATGGCACTGTAAATAGATGTATTTGTGTGGTTTATATAGACGATGAAAATCCTAATTTCTTTAAAGTTTTAGTGACATATTGCGTATTTGAAAGACTTTTGGCACACTGGGTTGATTGAGACGTCTGAAAGATCATGCTAATCCCACAACCTCTGTCACAATACGTGACACTATCAGACCAATATTCTTAATCTATAGAAAGTCTAGATCATCTTTTCCTAATAATGAGATTGGAATAAAATCGTATATTTGCTCAACTTATAGAAATACCCATTCCCTCGTCAACTTTGGTCAGCAGCAAATTTAGTATTATTCTCCCCAGCTTCTGCGTACCAATAATATGTGTGCTTCAGTGCTCCCTACTCTTATATGTTGGTTTATTTGGAAGTTGGGATTGATGAAAAACATAGAATGGAATACCAAGAAAATAGTGATGAATGTGGAAAAATATCTTATACTCCTTAGAAAAGTAGGATCACAGCAATTTATGCCGTTGAGAGGCAATTGGCCTTTCCAGAGGGTTGAAAGTCCCTGTTATCAAGATCTACAAAATATGTGATGTCTCTTGTGGAAGATGCCTGAGATTAGGTGGCTAAAATTGAATAGATGGGTGTAGCAAAGGGAACCCAGTTACAGGTGGGCAGTGCAATTCTTAGAAACAATCATGAGAAATTGATTTTTTCCTTTTGGTTGGAAGTGGATGCTAAAGGGATTTGGGGAATTACCTTGGTCAAACTTCGTTCTTGAAAAATAAATAATCCACCCCAGATGTATTTGAATGTTTTCAAATATGCATGAGAGGTTATACTTTTTAAAAAAGGTTTACGAAGGTTATTTTTCTGACTACCCGGGATGCGCAAGCTGCTATTGGATTAATTCATAAATGAGATCGTGGGGAAAGGGATCTACTGATCTAGATTTATTAATAAAAAGTATCATGGAGAAAATAATCTATAGCACGTCTCAAGGAATATTCAACTATTTTCACAATATGGAACAAAATTATCACATATCTGGTGAGGAAATTTTATTTGAAAATCACACTTTAAAATTTTCATTCCAAATGCATTTTTAAAAATTGAGGTATTTCTAACTCTGATCTAGGCAGTGTCAGTAGTGGAAGGTTTGTGCCAATAAGTTGCTTTCAAGTTTCATGCTCAAAACTTGAACTGCTTTCTATTATTAGGGTCAATTGGTGTGAGGACAGTTTCTTAACGTCATTTGCTAGAAATAGTTTCTTTTTTTAGCTGGGGAACTGGGGTGCGCATATACTTTAATTAGCATGCAAAAATGAAGATGGCACTCCGTTACCTTGCACAAGACACTGACGAAAATGGATGCTTTATTCATTCCCGAACCCAATTAAGATTCTTTTATTGATTGTCAAATGCAAAGTGATTGCATCATTCAAAGATGAAGGCGATTGGTTTTAACTCCACTCGTGTTTCAGGTTGCATTTATATGCAGTCTGGTGAACGGGAAGATATTTATGGAATGGGTGAGCCCTGCTGTGCTAAAAGCTTATCAGTGGCAGGCAAGTGATATTTTGATATGCTACATCTCTCTTGTGTTGAAGTGAATTTTCTGCTCATTTTACTCGTTAGTAAGCTTAATGAGTAATATGAGACCTTCTTCTTTTCAGGTTAGTACCATGGAGACGGGTCTAAGAGAAATATCAGACATTTTTGAGGTCAATACAATAAGAGGATCGGCTCAAGATACTATCAAGAATTTGCCAATCTACAAATTCTATGCCATAGAGACAACGTCTTTTTCGGAGACTAGTTGTGCAATTTGCTTACAGGTTAGCTGTGGTTGAACTGTGTCTCATCAATGAGCTAAGTCAAGAAAGGAACTGAAACATAATCAAATGAATACTCCACTTGGTTTTGGGATATTTACACGACAATATTCATTTTAGATAAAATTATTGAGATAAACGCAAGTTTCTCATAAATTTTACTGAATAAGAACACAAATATCACTTCTAAAAAGTTCGGTATCCTTCGAGGTCAAACTCTGTTGCAGGTCTTTTAAGGCTAACAATAGTCTTTATCCACAATAACCAAGAACCAATTCACATCCCATTGGCGATGTTAAAAAATCAACTTCTGGAGTTATGTAGGTTCAACTTCGTTAATACATCGTGTTGTAATTTTTTGAGAATTTCATTTCTAGCATCGTGTTCAGGATTTGAAGGATGGAGAATATGCAAAACTTCTGCCTAGTTGTAGGCATTTCTTCCACCCACACTGCATAGATGAATGGCTCACTCGGCAAGGGAGTTGTCCCATATGCAGAAAAGACGTCTGATGGGATATGTTAGATGAGATAAATCGAAAAATTTCCAGCTGATATAGAAATTATGAGAGCAGCAAATAGGTACATATGGACTACTCTTATCTATGGGGAAAAGGGTCTCTCTCTTATGTAAGAAAACGAGCTGTATTTATAAATTTACTCTACTTCCTTTGTTTTAATGCTTGTACTGAAAAAGGATTTTGACTTTTCACTTCTTAAGCTAGAGATTTCACTGATCAAAAGTCAAAAGTTTTGTGTTGGTCTATGCCTATTTTTATTTACTTTTCAAAATTAGCTTCCATTAATTAAAAAAATGTCTATTGTATCCCAATGATTAGTGGTCAAAATGCCGACGATTGTAAGAATTTAAACTACGCTGAAGTTCCAAGGACACTATAAAATTTAGACTTTGAAGCTAATTAAAAAAGTGGCAGGCCTATCATTGAATGCGGAGGATAACACATTAAATAATTAAACATATTTAAATGGCCAGGTTATAGTAATTTATTACATGTGATTATGCTGTTGTGCACGTCTTTTTTTACACACTCTTGTACTATAATGTATATGTGAAATCCCATGATTCCTTGATTTTTCTTTTTCTCATCGTAGAACCAATTACTGGATAAACGTAATATTCACGAAGTTGTGGTGTTTACGGTAACAAATCATATCACATAATATGTCCATGCTTTGAAGAGTGGATCGGGTCAAGTTTCCTTACATAAAGTTTGAGAACTGAGATCTTTGTTTCATCAAACTATTATTTCATCATGACCATGAATCCATCACTTGATTTCATTTTATCATCAAAACTTTCCATAAAAAATAATTAATAATAATAATTTGTTAGATGGCTAATCTCCTATATAGGATAGAGGTCCATTGACCCATACATGTTTAAATTGAAAGATATGACAGAGACTTGAGTGAGAGGACTTATATAACAGGTCGACCGCAGCACATATCTTTATAATGTTTCAGTATAATGTTTCAGTGCGGAATATACTTTACACGAGAATCGAACCCGTGAAGTCGGAGAGTAAAATCTCACGTCACCTCAAATTTTATCAACTTGCTTATGCCCCTGGGGTCAACTAATAACAATAATACATCCAAACATTCAATCATTTCTTCAACCGCGGTATTGTTCACGAGAAATTTTGCCATCTCGATAATGATTGGATTTTTTCTTCTTTCTAGAAGTTAAAACTACAAAAATTATAGATTCTTTGAAAACAAAACTTTGTACCCTGAGACATGTGAGCCGAACCTGTGATGGAATTAGGCTTCTCGAAATAAAATTTAAAGTCAGGACCTGGTAATTTAACGTGAGTGATTTAATGCTCCTCGTTTTCTCACGTGGGGACCTGGTAATATTTTTTGAAAGGGAAATTCAAAATTGTAGGGATGTTCTACCTACTCACCATCCGCGAGGGTCCCTTTCGCAATGTCTTTTCACCAAATGAGAAAACAACATATATGAAGTTGCTGTTGGTATTCCAAAATAGAAAGTTACTCCTCGTTTTCAGGCAATAACATAGAAGTAAAAACATTCTTTCAAAGGCCATCATAGTAACCAAATGGCAAACACATACACCTTCAATAAATCACCAAATATTGAGTATAGGTATCTTTGCTGCGCCAGTGATGAACAGATCCTCACTCTTCACCATTTCTTAGATCACGGGACCGGACGACTGCACCTGCCAAGACTGGTTTATATTGCGCATGCGCACGACTCACTCAGCATTGAACGAGCAAGGGCAGTTTTGATGTGGTTTGAGAAGAAACTAAATCTGTAGTTACTTCTAAGTTTTCGGCTTTGAAACCTGGCGCGATGGGCTATTTTGATTCAACATCCTTGCTTCCAAAAGTCTGGCCTTTAAACTACCCTTTTGTGCCCCAAGCGGCCACTCAATGCATCCTTTCCTCCCTTGAGTCGCCTGTGGATTTCCTGTGACAGGCGAGCCCACTTGTTCAGCCAAATCCGATGGACTAAGATGATCTGGAGATGTAGTAGCTCCATTCGAAGGTCTCACCTTTTTCCCATCAGCTGACAAGATTTTACAACTATCACTGTTGTTGCTTTGGTGTGATCTCCATAGCCTAGAAATAGATAAGGCCTTTTTCGAATTTCGTGTTGGCACCAGCGCAACTTCACCGAGATCCATGATTATTGTCTCCTCCCCGCTTCCTGGCAAATTTCCGTCTTGAAAATGCCTGCTGACAGAAGGATCGCTTCCATCGGGGGAATAACTTGAGCCCTGATCCTCAACATGGCTCGCAGTTTCCCACTCGCTAGTATCTTCTTCTAGTTCACCACTTTGACTTATAAACGCGTTGGAAAGAGCACATGCACCATCGTTAACAAGAAGTCCCACTCCAGGACTCACTATGTGAATCTGGGAGTCATCGCAAGGACCGGATCCAAGGCATGGCTCAGCCTCCATCTTGTTGGATTCTCCAATACTATCTTCAGAGACTGAGAAGAAATCACCAGAATTTGGGGGCTCGTACCTTAAATCCCTGACATCTTGAATGTTGACAGAGCCAGAAGCCTGACACAGCAATTCTGCTTTTTTTATTTCCTCCATGTCGAAAATTGCACTTCTGGAATTCAAAAGGGTCTGAAGATCAGCTACTAGCTTGTTCATCTGCAAGTACTTCTCTTCGAGCATAATCTTTGCATCGACCAGCTTCATTTGCACTCGTTCCTCACGCCAAACCTCAGCCATCTGCAACATCCTTCTCTCTTCTTCCACATCCTCTTGGACTTTGATCGATTCTCTCTTTGCTGCTTCCGCTTCATCTCTGTCGTCTCCTATTTCGTTAGCAAGCTCATCACAGACCTCCTCGATCAGTTCCCTGGCCTTCCTCTCCTTTTCACTTTCTTGCATATAGTGCTTTGCAGATAGCTTAGCTTCAGATAACTGATTTACCAACTTGGAGTTGACCATCTCAAGACGCTGCCTGGTTTTCTTTTCATTGCTTAACTCAGCCTTCATATCATGTAAGCTTACACGGATTTTTTCATGTATTCTACTCCGCCAAGCTGCCCTTTCCTCTCTGAGTTTCAGCAAGAACTGCTCGAGTTTCTTTTCGGAAGATCTGCGCTCAGTTTCGAGCTCACTGATTCTGGCTCTAGCATGCTCAAGTTCTCTCTCAAGGTCAGATATCAACAAACCAGAAATTTCCCGTTGGTCGATGTGGTTAGACCTTTTCAAACCAACAGGATCCCACTTTGTTACTCCCTCAGTCGGAGAGTTGGGAAATTGAGATGACAGGTCGAACTGCAAGAAACATATTTCAAAATTGCATAAAACACTACACATGCCAATTGAATACAAGTTCTCTCGTAGCATTAAGGCAGTAGACATTGACTCTTGCGTCACAAATCATGTAGACTAAGGCCAAAACTGATCGCTGGATTCTAAAAGCATTTCCATATCCATCTTTAATGAAACTATGGTTGAGAAACATACAAGATTATGGAGAACATAAAGTAGAACAAATAAAAGCAAGCATCTGGTAAGATGGGATGAGGAAAGACCTTTCTAAGAGCAGAACCACCAGAATGCTGACTATGTACCAAATCTACGGCGTCCTTATGATGAACATGGCCACCTCTTGGCTGCAGATAAGAATCGAGGCGATTAAAAACCAACAGTTTTTATCATACAAAGCTTATGAAAACAACTCTTTCAACATGTACAACATAATTGCAGGGACAATGCAGGATCTTAAACAAATAACGATTTAAAAAGTAGAATTTCAGACATTTATGTTAGAAATAATGGATGAATTAGAGTAAGAAACTCCCGATACCTGAACTCCTAAATCGTGGCCAGCATGACTCGGAAACCCCGGCAAATGCAGCCCCCACAGTACGGCAGCTAGTTTCCTCGCAGACACAGCGGCCTTCACATTCCGACAACCTCTGCGGACAGCATTTAGAGAAGATTCCTCCTCCACCACCGAATTATTCTCGCCATTAATTGCACCAAGCTTCCATCTTCGCGTAGGGGTTTCCGGGTGGCAGCCGCGTATAGCAGACGGGGTCCCAACCCCCCTTTTCACAAACACACCAACGCCGGAGTTCTTGATTCTCCGGCGAGGCCGGTTGCGACTAAAACTGGACTTGTGGGAGAGATCTGATGGATGTGGGGAGTTCAGTGTAGCTTTAGGAAACTGGGTTTCCTGGAAACGGGCTCTATCTAAGGTGATCTTCATTGTTTCCGCTGCTTTTCCTCCGCCATTACAGCTTTACAAGTGTGATTGTGGTGGAGGTAAAAATTTTAAGTATATATTTCGGACATCACCTCATTCTACTCTAATAAGATATAGGAGGTAAATGGAATTTTATTACAAGATGTTTTCTCAATCAAATAATAATATGTGGCATCGACATTTTTTTTATAATTTATATGAGGATCATCAAACGGTGGGACTCCCATATTTGATTTGAGTATTGGCGTTATATTAGATATCAAAATTAAGAATAAGGATATAATTCAAATGTTGGAATTTGGAATAACCCACAAAATTTTATATATGTGATCAAAATGAAGTTATTGGGAAATAGATTAATATAATTATGACAATACCCAAAAAATAAAAAACAATATTGATTCGAAACAATCATTGGACCCATTCATAAATTGATTGAAGATTCAAACTTTTAATCAAATATATATTGATACGTCGACCAACCAAAGATGTTTATCGTTACCACATTTTTATTCAAGTGGTGTGTCACAAAACCTTATATATTAATGTAAAAGTAATTATGATTTAAGTTAATTAGGGCACATCAACTCAATTGAATGAAGGATGGTACTTGGGTTGTATTACGGCTTTCTTAAAAATATATTTAAGAAAGTCAAATTTATTCGCTAAATAATTAGTGACCTGATTATACACAATTAAAAATATATCATAAGATCATGGGACAACCTCTTTCTTTCAAGCACTTTATATTTGCTTAATCACAATAATTACATATATATTGCAATTTCCAGCAATTCTAAGGAGTACCAAGCACTTATGTTTTATAGTTATATTTATGGAACATAAAATCATATATACGGTAGATTGTACGATACCACCATAATAAAAAAATACTGATCAACTTTTATTTGTTATTTTTAAGAAAAAATATTGATCAATCTGTACGTTTACAAACTTATATGAAGTCTTCCATCAACTTATATGTCTAGAATAATTTATATATATCGATCAACTTGTGCATGCACAACTTGTGTCGGTTGGCAGTTGTTAATTAAAAATATAAGTTCGAATTTTTGAATTTTTGAGGAAACAAATTAATTTGCATGTTTAGTCCATTCTCCAGAATTAATTTTGGATATACATCTCTGTGAAATAGGTGAATAAATAATATCTCTGTACAAATAAAAGAGAAAATCATTAAAGAGATGATCAACAAAAATCATAACGTACATGCAAATATGTATACGTAATATTTCATTTGGAACTATTTGATTTGAAATATTTTACCTAATTCTTCCTTCACCTGGAATGGAATGCTTACTTGTCATCACTTTAAAAGGAACTAATATTATGGAAAACGATTTCCAGAAAAGCTTGCCGTCCTTTCACCGGTAGGCTATCGACAACGAAACAATCTGGAAATCGATTTCTCCAGGATATATCCGCTCTTACACTTGGTAACCGTCAATGGAGGCCGCCGCTTCGAGGAGAATCCGAGGGCACTTCAACGCCACACACCATTTCAGGGCGGCGTGCAGCACGGCCTACAACGAAATCCTCAGCCAACGAGCCACCGCCGGAGTTGACACGAACGCGGTTCATGAAGCCGTGGTGCGGGTCCATGACGTTCTGCGAGTCTCACTGCGTCGCTACGGGAGGCGGGTTCCGTTCAACCCGTCTAGGAATGGAGTCGAACGTGTTATCCGCAGTCGCCGCGGTCAACGGAGGCCGGATCCTGGTTGGGATGGGGTCTACCGGGCTCTTCAGCTGGTGGTTCGAATTCACGGCTCTGATCTGACGGAGGAGATTGTGCTGGATGAGGAGGAGTTCGAGGAAATAGCGTTGGATGTGATCGTGGGAGATGTTTGGTGGTACATGAGGTTGGATGCCGTGTCGAGGATATTGTATGCGGCGGCGGTGATTTGTATCGCGGCCGTGGGTAAGCAGGATCGATATGTTTTTTTTGCGGAGCATTTTGCTCTTCACTGTGTCGTTTTGGGGGCTCTCTATTTCTTAGCAGTGAGATTTCGGACCTTCTTCTTCCTGCTTTAGCTATGCTGTGGCCGTGCCACTTCCATACGGGAAGTGGGCCCCACACACATTTGGGTGGTGTAGCATCGAAGGAAACCAGTAGCTGTCGTTCAGTTCTTGCGGCAGGTTAGGTCGTACGGTTCTTTTATAGAAGACAAATCGATAGGTTTATGAACTCATAGTCATGGGACGAGATTCGACTTGATAGTTGTATAGTTTATGTCACATGAGAATTTATGTTATAATTCGATTATCTTGATGTTTGATATGACATTAAATAATATCCATCACAATTTACCATTCACATATTTCAAATTCAAGCTTGTTAGTAGCACAAGAATTTTCATAATTTAGTTTGTAGAAAACTTGAATCACGCAACGATTAAATCTTTTGTTTTTAGAGGATTAAATCCTGTATAGGTTCGAGACATCTTGACTCATATAAGTTTTAAATCGAGTGATAACAAAGACTTAGAAAAAATGATTATATAACAGATCGATCATAAAAACATAACCCACGATGATTCAGTTTTTTTTCCTTTTAATCGGCTTCATATGAGTGTAACTCCATTGGAAGTATAATATAATGTCATAGTTTGAGAGTTTGTATGTCCCGACTTGTCAACCAATTAATCAGCTTCAAAATATTGAAAAATTGGGAAAACGAATAGTATTGAATTAGATTTCAATTATCTGTATTTTTAAACTCAATGTATTGCGTAATTTTTAAATTTAAGTATTTGTATTTTTGATTGGTTATAACTGTTTGTAAATTTATATGTTTTAATATATATATATATATATAAACAACCAACCTTAGTAACCATATAAGCAATACACATAAATTGTGTGCCATAAATGTGCATCATAACAAAACTTTATATATATATATATATATATGTGATTGTCATTTGAAAATGATAATAATAAATTTAAATCATAAATAAGGGATCAATTTAAAATGCTCCAATCAAAATGACTTCCGAAAAAGCTCTCCGCCCTTTTCCTCGATGGGATATATAAACTATAAAGCAAATAATCCAAAAATCATTTTCCTCAAAAAATATATCCTCTCTTCCATTCAGTAACCGTCAATGCAGCTCGCCGCTTCGAGGAGAATCCGAGCACACTTCAACGCCACACACCATTTCAGGGAGGCATGCAGGACGGCCTACAACGAACGCCTCAGCCAACGAGCCACCGCCGGAGTTGGACCGCCCGCGGTTTATGACGCCGTAGTGCGGGTCCATGAAGTTCTGCGCGGCTCACTGCCCCGCTACGGGAGGCGTGCTCCGTTCACTCCGTCTTGGAATAGAGTCGAACGTGTTTTCCTCATTCGCCGCGGCCACCGGATTCTGGCTCCTGGTAGGGATGTGGTCTGCCTGGTTCTTCAGTCGGTGGTTCGCATTCGCGCCTCTGATCTGACGGCGGAGATTGTGCTAGGGGAGGAGGAGTTTGAGGAAATAGCGTTGGATGTGATCGTGGGAGAAGTTTTGTGGTACATGAACTGGGATGTCCTGTCGAGGATATTGTTTGGAGCGGTGGTGTTTGGTATCGCCGCTGTGGGTAACCAGGATCGACATGGTTATTTGGCGAAGCTGTTTGCTCTTTACTGTGTTACTATGGCGGCTCTTTATTTGTTAGCGGTGAGATTTAGGGTCTTTTTCTTTATGGTTTAGGTCGTACCTTTGGTGGGGTGGTTGTTGCATTTTGATCGATGCTGTGGTTGCCGTACGTAAATCTCAGAATCTTGAAAACTTTTTAGCAAGAAAACTGAATCACCATCCTATCTTGAAACTGCCACTCTACTGATTGTTTTATGGGTTTGATCTTTTAGGCAACTCATAAATCATATCATTATTGTGGAAATGTTGGACTTTGATCGATTCATCCATTGCTCGTATGGTAGTTTGTAATCAATTGTTCGTCATCTCTTACTTTTGACATTATGATTTGTAAATGCATGCCAGAACATTGGTGTGGTTTCTTGAATTTTGGCCAGACTACGAAATGTCAATTAAAGAATATGTTTAGAATTCGTTACAAATTTATATCAAAATCAATAACCAGATTGTTTAATTTATTTGATTTTTAAAATATCAAATTCATCAAAATACCCTTCCATTATTTTTTTTTCGTGTAAACCATTTTAGTCATCTCTTGGCACACCATATTGTTCGAGACCTACAACTGTAGGTAAGATGTAATTGGACGGTGCATGGTTACTGCATGGATTACAAAATTCTAATTCGATATTTTACTCAAACTTCTACCTCCGTTCAATTTTTTGTTCAATCCAAAATTATGTACCCTTTACATTACTATACAACCGAACTCATCTCCAACCAGATGGGTAATTCTATTAAGAAAGAAAACTATTACGAGAATAACCTATTTACCAAACACTCTTAAAAATTTTATAGATATAATATTTTTTTAAACAATAGTAATATTTTGCAAACACAAACAATACTACTTTATTAGTAATTACATCGATTTTGTTATATATAGAATATCTCACATTCTATGACGGGTACTTGGATCGTAGCGGGGCAATGCCCCACTCTTTACAATACATGTGGGACCCATACGAACAAATTGTTTGTATGGTGAGATAGATGTAGCCAAGCTTTAACCCAACTCAGCTTAAGCCTAACTTTAGCACAAATTCATGATATATTACTATGCTAGACTCTGACTAAAATACATTTCAATTTTTAGATATTCCACCTATCTCTAAAAATCCTTAAATCTCTAATATTGCAATGTCAATGCCAATATATCTGACTATGATCGATCCCCACTCAACATGATTCCATGAGTAACAGTATCCCCCATTTCAACTTTTCATTGTTCTATAAAATGACAACAATTATTAAATATTAATTTCATGATAAAGGATCGGATTTTGAAGGCTAGATGGCACCATAAAAAAAAAAAAAAAAAACAAGTTTGTCGGTGAAATTATTGAACTCTCACAAAAATTTTGAAAAGTTTCACGCTCGTCATTTCTCAGCTAGAGCTATTTGGTTAACAATTTGATGGATTTTCAAATTGGGAAATACAATTTCGACATGTAACTGAACAGTTAAATTCCTAATTTTGTCCATAATTTATCGAGTTGTTTTATCCAAGTTGATAGTTACTCCTATCTTCAGTCTTTTTGTTTGGAGTAACCTCAACATGATATTTTGTGCAAAATAGAATACAGAAACTTAAAACATGGTAAACAATAGACTTGAGCCTCCAGAATCAATCAAAAGGTCACAACTTACCCACATGATTTTTTCTAAACTTGATCTATTTTATACGAATTGTCAACTAACTGATTAATATTCATCATCAATTATTGTATAAAACTTCATGGTACAAAGATAAACATTGAAGTTTATCATATCTAAAATTTCTGTGGTGGCAGCCGGCAGCTATTATATAGTAATATTGATACAGATATTGAACAAACAAGTTCCATACAGCATATATATATATTATATACATACATGTAAAACGTTCTAAGGAGACACCAGTTTCAAGGCTCAAGTAGTATTTTCCTTAGCTCATGACTCTTTGCAGCAACACAACCAGATCCAAGCAGAGACGTGATCCATATCTCATCAGACTTCACTGGTTCGTCGTCATCATTCCTGTGCCAACTCCAAAATGCATGAGTAGAGTTCAGTACCTTAAACTCACCATGACCGAAACTTGCTTCTCGGAAGACAGACCAGTCAGGCTGGGGATCCAGGTACCTATAAGTTCATTTTCCCAAATTAAATGCTCGATGATCAAATTTAATCCTCCATTTCGTGCAACGGTAATAACACAAAAACATAAGGCAAAAGATGGTGTAAAATAACTTAATTCAGGGATACTACAATGTAATCCAAGAACAAGAATAGTTATATCTATTGGACTTGTCAGACATCATCAGAAGTGACGGGACCCAGGCCACCAAATCTTCCTTTTCCTTCACCCTTGGCAGTATGGGTGAGGGGGTGGGGTGGTGGTGGTGGTGGTGGTGGTGGTGGTGGGGGGGGGGGGGTGGGAGCGGCGATGAGTCAAATTGTGACCCAAAAATGGATCATGTAGAAAAACAGAAGAACGTTAGGTAGTCCTCCACCTAAATTAGTAGCTAGACTAACAGATTTTTGTGTATACTAAACATAATTCATCTCTTGATTAAACGATCACTTACTTGCGAGCTAAACCTTCACCGTTTCCACCATCACCAATTGTAATGTGAACAGCTCCACAATGATCCACTTTACCATTATACACACGCTTCTGTAAACAACAAAAATTAAGTCAACAAGTACTCAAATATAAATAGGAAAATAAGAGCGATAGGTGGTTGAAATCGTACCGAGCGCTCATAAGCATGGACATGACCAGCAAAAATAACATCCACACTGGCAGCATGAAGCAAAGGCTCCATGGCTGCCATCATGTCATCACCTTCACCTTGATGAGCCTCATTGCTATTATACCATGGCGCATGAAACAACGCAAGTAGCCAGGGTGTCCTTTCACGATCCACCATTGAAAGATCACTCTGCAAAAATTTTAAGGTAGAAATGATATAAAGATCACAAGATACGTAAACACAATATAATGCTTCAGTAGCCTAATTCTTGCCCATTTTAAAACCGTACAAGCTCGTTAACTGTTTCAGAATAAACAAAGAGATTTATTTCTCCTGATATTAACGCTTTCTGAGGAGGTTTCTTAAGACAAATCCATCTGCTAGCTGTCATATCTGCATGGCAGGTCATGTGATACAAATATGCTGTTACACAATGCAACTCCTAGTTACACATCAATCCGTGAAGCATCAGATTTCGAACATTAACTTACCTTCAGCCAACTATATTGATCGGAGTACTGATCATAATCAGTATATGAACCAAGCATGATGACATGAACTCCGGCCACGTCAAATGAATAATAGAGATTTGAACTGGATCCACTCTCTTCATACGGCATCTTCCATCTTGAATTATATGATCTGAAGCTGTCTATGATCAATGGTACGTTCTCCTTCTCATGATTCCCTTGTGTCACCATCCATGGTCTCGCACTAGCAAGTGGCTGCACTAGTTCCCCAAATGTGTCCCACCTATGCTGTATATAGTCTGCATAGGAAAGGTCTCCAGGAAGCAAATGTACATCATATCTGCACTGATCTATGTGGTCCAAAGTCGACTTGGTCCATCCAGTCTGACCTAAATCACCTGCCACAGCAAACGTAACTGGAAATTGAGACGGCGGGGTTTTGAGTTGAAGCTCGGTGCCCTTCCCACCACATCTGTAGAAATACAAGGTGCCATGTTCCAGGGGACCAATCACCGTTTGGTGAATCAGTCCAGAGCTATAGAGTAAATAACTATAACTAGTACTCTCCCCTTGAGCTTTAAAACTGTAGTTTCGAGGTGATGTTCCATATTCAACAATTGAAGGAGCATGTTTGTCGCTAGTTATCCATGATATCCGCATGTGTTTGTCTCCAGCCAAGGAGATGTGGACCTGCCATTGGAAGCAAAACACTCAGAGTCGTTCAATCTTGACAAAAAACAGTATAGATTATAATTGGATTGGGCAACCTTTCAAGATTTCCTTCACTTTTAGGAAGAGCCAATTAGAACCAGAACCAGGCCAAATGTATTACATATTTAAAATTTAACATTATGTCTCAGTTACAGCAATCAATAGCAGTCCAACATAATAACAACAAGCACCAACAGCTCCAAAATGAATGCTTTCCTCCCCAAAAGATATGCATTAATTTTTTTTCCTGTTTTAAAATAAATATTCTAAAAGGCATAAGGAATTGAACTTTCAAAAACTAAATCTTACAAACCCTTCACCGGAACACCATAAAAACACAATCCAACCACTCTCTTCCCAGATCAAGTAAATCGCCACAAACCACCATTTAACAAACTGACAAAAAAGGAGATAAAACAAGTGAAACCTCAAACTTCCAAAAATAAAAAATAAAATAAAATAAAATAAATCTAAAATCTCAAAATAAACATCCGTTCCACCTTCATATCCTTGATTCCCACAGGAAGAAAAAGAAAGAAAGAAAAGTAAAAGGGTTTCACCTGTTGAGGATAAGAAGAGGGCTTCGGCTTCCACGGGAAGTGAATCATCTTGCGTGGCGGTGGTCTGATGTACTCCGCCGCGACGCCCATAGTCAGCACGAGGAGAATCAACACAACCAGTCGAAACTCCATTGCTTCACGAAAGATTACAGAATGGAGAGTTGTTTGATTTTGGAGTGTGGACTCAGAGGGGACAGCACATGATTTTTATTGGGGACTACTTTCCCGTAAACCGCCCCACGATCTCCGGCCTCAATCTAACGAGATTTCAATCATTTGATCCCTATGTTATCTACAGTTGTATGTGTTAGTAATATCGGAAATTTGGGGACAGGGGTTGACGTGTTTTAATTCGAAGGAATTTAGATCAAATTGAGTCCGCAACCCAATCATGTTTAATAATTTGATCCAAGTATCCGATCCAATACACGACTCGAGTATGCAATCTAATAGTATTTGTTTAATTATTTGACCAAATACGAGACTCAAATACACGACCCAATAGTGTTTAATAATTTGACCCAAATACACGACCCAAATACGCGACCCAATCTCGATCTAAATCACCAAAAACTCGACACAGTTGGTGTTTATATTTTATATATTAGTTACATTAAATAAAAAATATCGTATTGTTGATGTAGCGGTGTGAGAACTATTACCTTGTCCTTGTATCTGCTTTTCGAGTCCAGATTAATTCAAATCAGTTTTGATTTATACTTTTATAGTACCAAACATGTAAAAGACTAAAAATCAATCCCTTTGACCAAAAAAAAGTCAACTCCCTTCCTTTTAAATAAGACTAGAATGAGTCATATTTTTTTAAATGACCCTAATATTAATTTTAACGATCAAACAAATACAGACACACTTTTATAAATTTAAATTGAAATTTTTAAATAACGAAGAATACTTATTTATTTCCGTCTTTAGTTAGATTATTAAAACTAAATTATAATCTACACATAGTCTTAGCGTTCCACAATTTTGTTTATCGTATTATAATTTCTGAAAGGTTAATTTGTACAAGATATTTATTTCATAAAAACTATGAGTACGAATCTTAATTTCCTCTGATTAACAAAAAATTTCAACTATAATACTCTATTCATTTCATCATTATTATAAAAGAGTATTTAGTTGGTTTTAAAAAAGGATTACTTATTAGCTTTATAAGTTGATAGGACAACTAATTCAAGTACTTGAAAAACAAAATAGTATATAAATATAGTATCATATAATATTTATGTGTTGTATCATAAGCATGCATTGCCGACTGCTTCCCATGGTGATAATTTAACTCTCTGTGTTGTATTATATGCATGCATTGCCGACTAGTATACTTAAAAAACCTAATGTAAAAAGATTGAAGGTATTCAGAGTAATGCAAGCTCGGTCTTGTAATAGTATTTTTTTCTCATTTTAATAACCGTAAATAATTAATTTTACTATATTGAAAATATGAAAATGGCGTCCAGCATATTTTTGGGAAAGAAAAAAATCAAAATGGTATCGTTTTTTATCTCCTAAGTCGCTGAATAGCATTTCCATTTTCTCAGTAAACCGTGATGGCTAGAATCTAAATCGACAGGCAAGCGATTATGCAAATGGCTTGAATAAAAAAAAACTCGAAGGATGATACAAGGGTGTCTTGTTTAACTGGACAAGTATGGTAGAGTAAATAAAAGATTCAACAGATTCTCATGAACCAAACTGATACATGCCTGTAGGTGCAGCACAAATTTTCCTAAATGGACAAGGGTTATTTCTTCTTGGGAGCACGTTTTTTTCTTTGTCAGCTGCTTTCTTCTTCGATTTTTTGAATCCGATTCCACTTTCCTGTCAGTACATCAGCATGGTTAATTCACGAAATTCGAACCGAATACTTGTTCTTGCGTGTATATCTATAATAATCCAGTTTGTCATAAACATGACGATTTCAAGGTGTAGGAAGTTACAACTAGGAATATATGGAAAGTTTCTTCGCACGGTGGGGGCACGGCAGGGTCGAATAAACCACAAGATATGGTAAAATGTTGATGACTATTGATGAATGATGACCAGCACAAATGTTGAAATTTTATAAAAGGTGGCCTTGAAATTGATTGGATGCTTGACATAAAGGAGGACATTGCATTATCAATAATACACATTTGAAGAATACATAAGGATCTTCTAAGAGTACCTTCCTATAACCCCTGTAAGCACTTTGACCACTTAACTGCTGACCATTTCTGCTGACGTAAACCTGAAAAAAATCATTTGGCAAGTTTGATTAACACTGTAATCAGATGTATGAAAGAAATTAATCACAATGGTGTATGTATTTGTGCAGGGCTGGTCGAGGAGAATATAACCACCTTCACCGTTATGTTAAATATTTTTTGGCCTCATCTTGCCACCGAGTTATACAAAGATTGAGTGTGAGATGTTTAAAAAACTGAGATGATGGCTGATGTTATATATGGCTGAACGATGAAAACAACGTCTTCCACTACTATATTGGTCTTGATACAGAATCCATCAACAGCTATAAGATTAATTTCATAAAAGAAAAAATTGGCATCGATATTTAATGGACCACAACAAAAGACACTGGCATCTTAGCCAAACAAGAAACAATAAAGAGAATAAGCACAAAAAGTGTGTATTAAAAGTCAAATAAGATATATCTATGACCTCATCCACGTTTTGCTGTGTAACTGAACCATAGACAAAAAACAAAACGTTCTAAAAGATATTGGTCTTTATATAAAAAGTTGCACTTACTCTTTGGCCACTTGAATTGGTGTACCAGTGACCGCCAGATTTACTGGCAGCGCGCACCCTTCTCTTGCCAGCATTTTTAGGAATTCCACAACCTTTTGGAGTCACCCAGTTCACAGAATCTTCAGGCATGATGGTATTCAACTTTGAAACATTTCTCTTGGTCCTAGTGGAGCTTGTCGCATATGTTCTCTTTGAATTTTCTTCATGGTTGAATTGGTGCCTATGAACATATAAAATACATGTATAGCACAAGAAGGAAAAATAACAGTTGAATCACAAATAATTCTGCAATAGCAATACATGTAATCAATAACTGATGCTGCCTGCTGCTTATGTTCCTGATTCTTTGCTGCTCCCAAGGGGAAGAAGT
Organism: Dorcoceras hygrometricum; assembly: GCA_001598015.1. Lineage (NCBI taxonomy): Eukaryota > Viridiplantae > Streptophyta > Magnoliopsida > Lamiales > Gesneriaceae > Dorcoceras > Dorcoceras hygrometricum. Next base: position 533,319 of record KV019049.1, on the reverse strand, counting down.
TGGGCAACCGTTCACGAACCAGTTTCTGAATTCTTGAATCATCATGGAAAAAGTAGCGATGAGCTGGAGGAAAAAAACCCACGTCCCATTTCTTCCCATTGTTAGAGTCCACACCTTTAATTACTACTCCATTCTCAGATTTCCTGGATCTAAAAAATTCATCACAGACCTCATCAAAAGCAGGCGTAGGGATGTGAAAAGTTTTCTCCTTGCAGAAATCCTTCCACAAGTCAGTTTCATGATTGTCAACTGATGCCTTCCCTTTCCTAAAGAAGCCTGAGGGTGCATGTTGAGAAAGATTTGGTTGCATTTTACTTAAAGATGAAGTCGAACAACCAACTTCACACAACTCTTCAGCATCAGATGGATCAGCAGAATCAGAACCAGAATCGATCAGCTGGAATCTTCGGACAGGACTGACAGATGTAGAAGCACCTAAAACCTCTTTCCTCTTGGTTGATTTCCAGGATTGTGTAGTCAATAATTGCCGACCTTGTAATGAGGGCTTTGAGCTACTACATATGGAGTGACTAGGAGGATGTCCATCTAAAAAAAACAAAGATGAAGCTTATGAGCAAGTGAAAGTTAAGGGCGACCATAGAGTCTCAAGCCATTACAATGAAACTACTATCAAAGAATAACATGAATAACCAAGACAGTCACAAAAACAGACATGAGTTTGATGACAAGATTATTGCAACTGCACTAAGGTCATTGCTATAGTAACTAACACTAAAACCCTTTAAAACAAAGGAAAGCGGTTTCGAAGGTAAATAACTTAAAATAACACGGTGATGTATCTCACAATAACTTACAATATTTATAATGCCACAAAAGAATTATGTGCCAAATCATGCTTTGGCTTAATTAAACCAGTTAAAGTTTTTTTCAGATAAATTTGATTGGCAGCACTCAGTATAACTAAGAATCAAACTGCTTAAAATGAAGTATTTGATGACCAAGGATGATTGTGTGTCAATTCCAAAAGCAGCTGAGGACTTAGTATGTATTTTATAAGTTCGAAAGGTTGTTTCATTCAATAGACTATCTTGACTGAACCTTAACATGAAGAGGATAGCAAAATTCACTCAATTTGTCCTCACTGTTTTATCTAACTTGCTGATACTCACACAACAGCTAGCACTAGCAGCGATACAAGGGATGAAAAGTTTCAAAAGCCTGAATTAACATTAGCATTCCATCTATTCCACATTGAGCCAATTTTCCTAGCGATAACTTGGCATATTTAGGAGCCAAGAACACATCTCGTGACAATTCTTCCAAATTCCTTAAAGAACTCCTAGCACGACATTTTCAGTCATATCCAAGTCCACACGTAAATCACTAGTATAAACATATATCCATTAAATATCAGAAGTGATGTTCATCTATGGAAGCTTGAAAAGGTACTGCATTGAAAAGAAACCATTTTTTATTCGGGGAAAAATAAACATATTTGAGAAGATGCAAAAGAAAGTGCAACTCGTACCTCTTGGGCAATCTTCCTCGGAAGAGAAACCCTCGATTTCATCATCCACATCGCATTTTCCCCGTGCATCATTGGCTTCTCCATTTCGGGCCCCGGTTTTGGGCTGTACAGCGGGCCCCTTCCGGAGCCTTTTGAGCACCCGAGGTGGGTTAGAAGCCTGCTGGAGAGAAAGCCTCACTGGGGACTCAAAATCTTCGTCTTCATCTATCTCAAGAGTCCATAAACCTCCGCCGGTTGGACTTGGAGGCTGTTCAGCTGGCTGGGTTGGTGGCGGTTCCGATTCTACGTCCAAATCGAGCCCTAGAGAGAACGAAGGAGGGTCCAACTCGAAATCCAACATTGGAAGACAGAGAGCGAATTGTTGAAGGGTATCATTCAGAAGGATCCTGGGAATGTCATCAATTCGAAGATATTGAAATTGATCCCGCGCTTGGGTTTGGCGGTCGCGCGACTACGAATTCTTGAATAATTTCCTCATTTTCCTTCGGCCTTTAAATCGAAAAGGAATTGGCAAATTAGACCCCAATGTACATGCTATTGACGCAATGCACACTGAAAAGTCTGAAATAGATTTTTTATGCATTGCACTTGTATTTATAATTGCCACGAGTTATCAATGTGAAAATTTCAATCCATTAAAGTGTAGTTTATAGTTAAATAAAATTGATTTTAGGAACATCCAAGCATTGTTATTGTAAAAAGAAAACGTTAGAGGTCAATAATTGGATAACCATTAATCGTTTTATTATATTATTGGAATTAATTAATGGAAACCGAGGGTAGTCAATATATGGAAAAAGCAAGCACCCCTAGGAACTCTATTGTTACAATATTTACGTTAAAATTTTAAATGCTCCTCGTGCACTTTCAAGGAAGATTATATATATAAGACATCTCATTTATGTTATATATATTGTGCTAAAAAAATTATATTAGCAAGGGCTAATCATGCAACTTTTAACAAAAGTCCTGTTCAATTTCCATAGGGGTAAATATAAAAAAGTTTATATTTCACAAGGGATCTTGGCATGAAATATTGTAGCTAGGGACGCCACAGAAAAAGTTCAGCTGCAGAATCTATACAATTTGATATGTTTTGAATCCCATTTAGCCATTTGTGGGTCATGAGGTAACGTCGATTTAGGCCTTGAACGTAATGTGGAGAATCTTTCCCGGATCCAAACCTGGAGAAGTTGAAGCGGAGCCATGAGTGTAGACTCTAATACCACCTAGCAAACCTTTAAAGCTTTGATCTTTGAGATTTATGGAGGACCTCTTTTAGCAAATCTTTATACACACTGACAAGAACTTCAGGTGCTAGTGCAATCCTTGTACCTCTAGCAAGATGGATGGCTAGAGGGATGACCTTTTTCCCGATACCATCTTTAGCGAACTTGGGAAACACAAACCTCGAGAGCCGGTAAGTGAGAAACGCCTGGTGCTCGACTTCATCCCGGTGTTCATGAATTTCACAATCCATGCACTTTGGGATGCTCTCTTCAAAGATGTCTTGCTGATATTCCTCATCCCATCCTTCAAAATCCTCTCAGCTCTTCTCAAGTCACGGTCATCCCCGATGGCCGTCAAATTCGAAGCGCCTACAACGGAGAAACCTCCGAGCACCATCACATCCTCCAGGGTCACGGTGGCTTCGCCCCACGGGAAAACAAATGTGTTCGTGAATTGGGGCACCATCTCTCAGCAAACCAGAGAATCAAGTTCCAGCATCGCGTCAGATCCTCATGGGGAAGCGTCCCAAGTGATATTATAGGTCGTTTTTTGCATGCAATAGAACAAATTTTTCGTGTTTGTCGATATTATTTTTTCGTTAAAAATGCTTTGTTGTATAAACAATTTTAGTTTTGTTTTAGGGAAAATATATTGCATTTAACCTAACTCTAGTTTCGGGACTATACTTACTCAAATTCATATTAAGTATATTAAATTTGCTTCTTTGTAAATTTCATCAATCATATGAAGTATGGTAGCATATATAGCACTATGATAGCACTCCGCTGAAAATCAGAGTCAGTATATGTTAGCATATTAATTAAGCACCATATTTGCACATATCTAGCACTATGTTTCTATCCGAAAAAATACAATTATAACAATAAGTTATTGATGATTAAAATAAGACCAATTTACATGTCAATGTTTCGTTTATTTTACAAGCATTAAAATAAAAAAAATTTCATCTAGACACAATCTAAATGATGGATATTTCGATCCTGCTGGCCCCGTATCTCATAGGGTATGTGGGCCCCACACAATTCTTTTTGTGAGGGGCCTATATATTATGTGAGAGGAGGGTAACGTAAGATCGAAGTCGCTCCTAAATGAAATAGGTTTTACCGAGTTCGAGGGATTCGATTAAGGAAATTTTTTTCTTCCAATGTGTGATCAAGGATTTATTAAGCTAAAGTAAGGAAACTCAACTTGTCTTAAGGCATTGTCCGTTGTTCAATGGGTAAACATTGTTTTATAAAAGCGTGATCACATCTTTGCGGTTGCGGCGGATCATTCGTCACATCATTTATCTGGACTTCGTGAAAAAGGAATGACTCGAGGGTTTCTATACGTTGAATAATAAGAAAACAGGTACCCTTTTTGTTTCAGTTTACTTGCAAAACTTGAGTTTTGTATTACTTGACCTATTCTATCTTCTTGCTTCCCTAACTTATATTTAAAAACCATTTGAACACCAATTAAGTTTAGTAATCGTATTAAAACTATTTATATCTAGCACTGTCATGATAATCTAAATCAAATTTTTCTTGTAAAAGAAACTGTTAATTTCTCCTTAATTACACAAGCATGCGGCTGGACGAATTATGAGTTTAAAAGATTTAAAATTGTTCTACTCCAATCAACTGTAACTCCTTGGCAAACATGATAGCTTATAAATTTATTCAAAACTACTAAAATCAAAATAACAAACTCCAATTTATCTGTTGTAAAGTTTAGATTTTTTGAATGGATTGCAGCTAAAAAACTATTATAAGGTTGGAAAGAATTGATTTTGGGAAGAAGTGTTCATGTGCTCTCAAACTTTGGCGACCCTATTTCTACGTACATCATTAATTAAATTAAGACCGTAATCACTCGATTCTCGGATGAGTTCATGTTCAACCTTACACTAATAAAGAAAATCATTATATTTTATATACAAGACCTGCAACATGATTCGTTTGTAATCACCAAAAAATTAAAGTCCTACCTTTAAAGACCTCATTCAGGAATGCTTTGCAAGGCAGGCGTCGACGGCCGCCGATCTCCACTGTCAGTCAATCGGGCTAAAACTTGTTGCGCAGACAATCCTTGAAAGTCTGGATCCTTCAGATGATCCTCCAGCTGTTTTTTCGAGATTCGTATCTTCACCTTCGTTCCTGCAGCTTTAGGTGATGAAGAAGAAACTCCAACAAGACTTGTTTTTTCTGTCGTAAAATCTGTAGATTGGTGGCATAAGTCCTCGATATTTCTGGTTTTCTCGTCGGAAGTGGCCCAGTCTTCGCCGCCCCACAGGATGGAAGATTCCTTGATCATGCAGTTGCCCATCGCCCGTGTGAGGATTTGGGGCAAAGTTTGCCAAAATGGAAATTGGGTTGAATATGTAGGGTTTAGGATGGGGTCAATGAAACAGAACAAGCAGTTCCCCACGTGACGAAATCGAATTGGCCCATGTTAACAAAATATAATATTTTTTAGAAAATTATACTTGTATTATATATTTTTTTCCAAAAACCGAAAACTTTTTCTTTAATCAGTTTAAAAGGAACTTGGCGTGGAATGTGGCTCCCGATTTCATAACCGCTTCCATTATCTAACCGATCAACTTTAGATAAACGGTCCAATTGATTGGATTGGTTTAACACGACGATCGGACCAGAATATTGGAATATTAAAATTATATAAAATAATAATACTTAAAAGATATATACATAGACATAAAAATATACATTTAACGTACAACTAAAAATATATATAAATCTGTTAACAATATCAATTATAATTAACTGAAAAATACATATAAATTCTAATACTACGAAAAATATTAAAATAATATTTTAATAAAAAAATTCTAAATAATTATTTACATGTACAATAAATACTAAAAAGACGATATCAAAATCCATGGCGATGGTCTAATCCCATCAAGATTTTGAAAGAAAAAAAAGAAAAGAAACTGATTGAACCGGTTTTGTATTAGCGGTTGATCGGTTCATATATGATGCACACTGTAGGGGTGCAAACGAGTCGAGTAGCTCGTAAGCAACTCGACTCGAGTTCGAATATTTAATCTTTCTTGTCGAGTAGCTCGCGAGCTACTCGAATTACAGGAATATTTTTATTAATTTTTTTATATATGAATATTTTTAATAATACAGTTGCTCGAACTCGAGTTCGAGCTAAATTCAAATTCTCATGTTCTTATTAAAGATTTTCGAGCTTTTCGAGCTCGAGTTCGAGTAACTCGATGTATTCACGAGTCGAGTTCGAGTTCCAAAATGACTACTCGATCGAGCTCGAGCTCGAGTTCGAGTAGTGAGAAAAAATTTCGAGTCGAGCTCGAGTATCACGATACTCGGACTCGACTCGACTCGTTTCGTTTGCACCCCTTGCACACCGAACATAACTTAATTATTTAGTCATCAGATAGGTACGCTTTGCATTACATGTAAAATTAAATATATGATGCACACCAGACATGTACTCTAAAGTCTTCCATCTGAACATTTTCTTCTGACCTTGCAATAATTAAACCAATTCGGTCTATCCGGTGATCGTGCCAGCAAAGTATATCTTATGCCGTATGGATCACTCATTTTTACCCGAGAACGTGCCCTTAAAATAAATCTTATATATGTTGAGTATGTTGCACCATCTCCCAGAATTATTCGTGCTATCTTTGCTTCAATTTGAATTCCTCGTAATTTTATAATGATATTTATAAATACGTACACACTATCTCAAGGCAAAAACAAGCATCCCACTGATCCTTCCTCAAAAAGTATGTTTAAAACACATTTTTTAGATAGATTTCCACGCATTCTTTCCTTTTTTATTATTTCAACCATAATGATATAGAAAAGATCAACCAAAATGTGAGATACGTCGATTAGTTTATGTCCCCAAGTATTTTTGTATATGATTTCGTGCACTTAAATACTTAAATTTTGTGACTCCCTGGCGGTATCATCTCCATCTTCCACGTACATATTATTTCTTTGTTAGTTAAAATTTTCTTAAAATACAACGGATATACATATCTGTAGTCTATGCCATTAATTTTTTGTATTACTTTCTGTTCCCGACGCGACAACTTACGTAAGAAGCAATATTTTCTGTGCTCTAATGACAATGGACTAAGCTAGAAATGATATATTTATTTTCATAATTAGTAATTTGTAAGAACTTTGATATCCCAATATCGTCACCAAACGCGCACACGCACACGCATATATTATCTATATATATAGGTCGTTCTTCATAGCCTGCCCGATACATTTTCGATATTCGTCAACTTCTGCAAAAAATTTGAATCGAAGTTTTCAGAAGACATTTTTATATCCTTCTACAATGGCTGAATCTGTACAGAAGAATTCGGCTTCAGAAACAATATCTTCAAAGCACTTCTATGACGAAGAGAGCTGGAAAACACCAAGTAGCAGTGAGCGTGCATGGTTTGCGAGTGGGTGTATCACGCTGCTGATTACTGTAGCCAACTTCTTGATGATAATCTCTCGCCAATCAACCAGCTGGACCGAACCAATCGCCGCCGCCGTCGCGGGCTACGTGCTAGGGGACCTCGGCACGGGAATATACCATTGGGCCATTGATAACTACGGCAGCGCCGCAACCCCGGTTTTTGGGTCCCAGATCGAAGGTTTCCTCCGCCACCACGAGCATCCTTCCGCGATAACGAAGCGCCACATCGCCACCAACCTGTATGCCGGGGCGGCGGGTTTCACCATTCTCGTATTACCAATGAACATATTTTGTACCAACCCTAATCTGCTAGCCTTTGCCGCTGCGTTTTTGGGATGCGGGATGTTTTGTCAGCAGCTTCATGCATGGTCTCACACGCCGAAAGGGAGGCTGCCGCGGCTCGTGGTTGCTTTACAGGATGCCGGAGTGATTCTGCCGCGGGCTGAGCATGCGGCGCACCACCACGTGCCTTTCGACAGCCATTACTGCATCGTGACCGGGGTTTGGAACAGGTTTTTGGATAAATTCAAGATTTTCTGGGCGATGGAGATGATCTTGTTCTTTATTTTTGGGGTTAGGCCAAGATCATGGAGTGATTTCATGAATTCCAAGTGAACTGATATTTCAGGCCAGGATATTCAAATACATGTGAATTCAGTCTCTCAAAATATACGAATTATACTATATATGTACATTGTATACCACAAAGCATTCAATTAATTAATTTCTTATTATTAATATTTTATTCTACCAGGTTAATTATCTATTAATCCAATGGTTTAATCAAACACTTTGTTAGATGATCCATGTCAAGTCACGTTTTTGCGTCGAATAATGCGAGTCTTTTTGCTGGAATAATTTTCAAGGGGCCGAGATTTTTCATGGTTTCAGAAAAAAGAAAAAAAAGAAAACATATTGATTATAATGTTATATATATGTTTGATTTTTTGTGACATATATATAAAATGTCATTCCAGAGCTTGTAGGGATAAAAATGATATGAAAAAAATTGTCGGAACCGAAAAAATACATTGGAACTTTGACAAACAAATCAAGACATGTTAACAATATGACCCAGTTGTGTCATGACTCATATAAACAATCAGTTGTTATCATTATATATGAAATATATCTCGTTGATAAATATACACGATTCTTCAGTACTTGGCATCATTTATCTCAATAGTTAGAGATACCAACCAAAATCAAAGGATTAATTCATTAAATCTTGCTCAATCTCCCCGCAACCCTACTGATATGTGAATTTAATTGAGTGCTGCAAGAAATGTTTAGTTAATAACTATCTTAATATATGCTTATTACCATCACCTAGATCACCTTTCTGTGAAATCGTAATTAATGTAAATTTCCATATATTAAATAGAAGTAAGTGTTACGAGCTAGTTAGCTAGCTAGCTAGTCCATTCGATACGAGTGTTAGGAGCTAGTTTTAGGAACTCCAACTCATAAATAGAGGCCCTAATTATGTGTGTGACGAGCGAATGCTTTTGTATCAACAAATAAATATAATTAAGTTTCTATTTATGTTATTAATATTGTGACAATATCAATAATATAATTACTTCAAAATATATTAGACTAAAATCTTATTTTATTCATTGCATTGATCATTTGTTATTTGTAGCAGTGGTGATATGTTTTTGAGATTTCAAAAATTTACATTATACATGTTCTTTTTTTTATTTCGAACAGGTTAACCTGTCTAATCCGCAACAAAGTTGACCAAGGGTAGAATGGATTGATATTTTGCAACCTACCCGCAAGATTGGTCATCGGTCATTCCTTTTGACTTTTGAACCGGCATGTATCCATTTAAAAGATGAATAGATCTGCCTAGATGTATATCCCTTTGGCAAGGTCAGGTCGGTTTAATTAAAAGCTATATCTATAATAGATATTATTGTTTTAATTGTATAGTCACTGTGGTAATGTTTGGTATCAGCATCGAAATTGGGTTGACTTCATATTTTAGAACGAAAATAGCTAGTGTACAAATGTAGTTAAATTAAAATTGAACCATTGGATGTCTTGTGAGGTACTAAAAATTTGCTAGAACTTTGTAAAATTTCTCGCCATCATCTTTGTCTGATAATTAATTTCTTCTTATGTAATTTTATTTTATTATATATATACATACATAAAATTACAACAATGGTGTAGCAATCTTTGAATTTGTTCAAATAAAGCAATAAATAATATAATGCAAATACAATGAATCTGTAAGAGCACTATAGTGTCGAATTAATTTTGTTTCTCAACCTACTATCACTCAACAGTCAACACTACTCTCTATTCCACGAGGAGAACTTGCAAAGATATTATGAAACGAGAGTCAAATTTAATGTCCTCGAATTTTATAGTACTGTTCGGATGTTAAATTTAAAATATATAATATATAAATACACATACATAACACATGTATGAGTGCTATAGTCTATATTTTAAAAGTAAGAGTTTTTCTAAAGTCAAATTTACATCCTCAGTAGTAACTAATATTTGACTGTCTGGACACATTTTTTAGCTATATTTTCACTTATCCGCGCCTCGGATTTTGATTTCGACAATAACAATATATGAAACTTACATTCAGATTAAAGATACGACAGTAACCATTATGTCATCAATAAGCTTAACACGAGTACAGATTTTTATGGGAACTTTAATCATATATAGAATTACTTAAGTACTTCGTCAAAAATTCATGTGTATGTGTTTACTTATTAATTAAGGGGCGAAAATAATAAATCATAATCTCTATAATAATAATAAATGAAGATATACAAAGGACGAAGCTGTTGCTAAATATCTATTGCATGTTTTATAAAATAGTTGTGTGTCCGACGCAATTACGCACACAAAAGTAATATTTCAATGTGGAAAAAATACTTTCCTTGTGTTATACATATATGTGTATATGAATGTATGATATCAAATTTCAATTTTGGTATATGCTTTTATTTATTTATTTTTGCAATTTCAGTTTTTTGTTTTTAATTCGGATGACGGACAATACTTCACGAATCAGCATCATGCTTGTGCTCACGGTCACATCAGGGTTAAATCGAAAAATGGACCAAAATTACAAAAAAATAAAAGAAATTACAATAACCAAATCACTGATAAATAAATATATAGGACGACAGATCCATTTTTCCCTATTTCAATACAATTGATGAGCTGTGTCAGTTTGTATATGCAATGATCGATTAATTATTTTATTATATGGATATTATTCACTGTCAACTTCATATTTTCTCGAAACTTTCATACCTAACATAATATTTATCTGAATATTATCAATGTCAAACCTGTGATTTTGAGGCCTGAGTCGAATTGAAAATCCGGTTCCCTCAAATAATAGACTATTTCAAACAAAGCATAGACCTTTGTTATTTCACTAATTAAATAGACCCATGTCCAGCGCGGAGTCTAGATATTTTTTTATGGTATAGAAATAAATATAACACATTTAATAAATTCATCTTAAAGTTTATATATATAATCACACGCACACGCAAAAGAAGCTTGCGAAACTGCAGCGGCAGAGGAAGGGAATAGGGATGGGCTAAGGGTGGGCTTAGCCGTCCATAGTCCGTATATATATAAGAGTAATAATATTTTATTTATTCCAGACGTTTACAAATTACAAGTTTACACTAATAAAATAATAAATTTGATACACTGGGCCTCTACAGTGGACACCTGGGTGACGTGGCAGTTCCTGATGCTGTCACGTCATCCAGATGTCCACAAAGTGTCCACAGTAGGTGCCCACTGTAACAGCCCTTAATAAAGTAATATTGATGTTTGGCAAAAATTGGTTCACGTTTAAAATTTTAAAACTTACCCGATTACGCCAACGATCTGGTTGAAAGTTCTTTCTCATTTATAGCCATTTAAAATTTAAACTACTACTTATAAATATTGGTCCAGAGCACGTAGTATTCCATGTCCCAGACCCTAAACTTCCATTATTTGTCTGTCTTTAAGCTATGAAAATGTCACCATTACAATTTGCTGACGAAAGTAGGCAGTGCAGCAGGGTTCAGCTTGCGTTCTTTGCAAGTGGGATGACCACTGTGATGATTTCCTTAGCCAAATTCATTTCAATATTCTTAAGTGGTTCCACCGATCAATGGAGCCGGATCCAATCAATTTTTGCTGCGGTGGCGGGCTACGTACTGTCCGATTTCCTAAGCGGAATGGTCCACTGGGCCATCGACAACTACGGCGACCCTAACCACCCGGTCTTGGGCCCGCATATCGAAGGGATTCTGCGCCACCATCGGCAGCCGTGGGTTCTCGCCCATCGCCACTTTGCCACGAATATTTACGTGCAAGGGGCAGCGGCGACGATTCTTTTCACCCCGGTGAACGTGTTCTCCGACGACCTTAATCTGCTGGCGTTTACGTCTGTGTTCGGATGCTGTGGTTTCCTTAGCCAGCAGTTCCATGCATGGGCTCATAGGCCAAGGCAGAAGCTTCCCCCGCTGGTGGCGGCCCTTCAGGATTGGGGGATCATTCTGGCACCATCTCATCACGCCGGACACCACCAGTCCCCGTTCGATAAAAAGTACTGTATTGTTAATGGGATTTGTGATTGGATTTTGGATAAGTCTAGGTTTTTCTCGGGGATCGAGGTTGTTTTGTTTCATATGCTAGGAGTCAGGCCTGTGTCGTGGGGGGAACCCAATTCTACTATTTGTGTGCATGACGGAGAACCGCTGGTGTCAATCTTTATGGACACTAAAACTATCCGTCAATCGTCTTGAGATCATCACATCAACCGTCATCTAAAAAATCACAAGATATATACGGATAACCATGGAATCATTTATGTAGCTAGCTTGTGAGATTATAGTTGATGTGATATTTCAGAGGACGAGATCGACTCATATTCTTATGGTGCACACAAGATTGGCATAATAGTTCTACTGCATAGTAGAACTATATATTAAGATTACATATTGTGTGTGTGTAATCATAACAGTGATAGCTGGATTGGAGATGGTCTTATGAACATAGTATTTCGTGCAAAATAGACAATTTGAGGTTAACTCATGGAATTATTTGTGTCATAGTCATAGATGATAGTTTTTATGCTCGGGTCTAAACTTAAATTCGACCAAAGTCTACTACGATTATTTTTTTTCTATATACGATGTGATATATTTTTTATAATTAATAAAGTAAACTACAAATTGGCTGAATGGTTTTACCACGGTTTTGGAAAACTGACTTTAATATTATACTATCTAATTTATCTCAGGTCTCACCCTTGCCACGAGATAATTCAATTTAGGAAGAACAATATCTCATGCAAGATAAAGTAATGATCACTAATTAGAATTTTAAAATTGATATTTGAGTTAGGACGCTAAAACTTAAAAAGTAAAGTGGCCATTAACCTTAAAGCAAGCCCCCATCTCAGGCAGGCCCTTGTATTTTTCGACCACTGGATGTTACTTGTGAGTCTTAAATTACTTCAAACTATTAACACGAGGCTCATCTAAGACAAAGTGTGTGTATGCTTGCTCATTTACATAAAATTATATTTAAATTCCTCAAAAATAAAGTTATATCTAATTTAGTTAAATATTTTTAATATTAAAAACTTAAGAGATTTAGTGGCTTTATAATTTGTTTAATTTGTATTTAATTGTATGAATCATTACTATTTTCCCCGATTAACAAAATTGTATTGTACATACAAAACATGGGTTAGTTAGTATAATAACATTGGTCAAACATCTTTTAAAATATAAAATATTTCATGTGTATTTGGAAAACACTCAAATACAATTGATCTTCACAATATTCCCTATGTAAAATTATCATTTTAAAATGAGTCACTGATGATTTCACATATCCAATAATGTATTTGTTACTAGAATCTTCAGATTGAGTATGGATTCTCATCATTATAATATTCATACGTATCAAGTGAATTTGATATAATTTTATAAAGCCAAATTTCAAAGAGAAATTGAGAGATCTTGAGAGAAAATTTGCTTTCTAGAAAGAAGGGAATTCCCCTTTTGAATGAAATGTTACGCCTCATTCCTTTGATGTTTGTAAAGTTTAATGGAAGAGTAACATGTAATTGGTATCATGAATAACTCATTCTATTTTATAATTGTAATCTCTTTTTTTCATCGGAGTGCAAACAATAGTGCATAATATGCTAACATACGCTAACTATTGTTTTCAGCGGAGTGCTGTCATAGTTATATTTATACCACCATACAATATATCAGTGCTGAAAGTTGCTAAAGAAGCAAATTTAATGTATTAAATATGAATTTTGACTAATTATAGTTCCAAAACTATAAGGTTTAATGCAAGACTCATTTTCCTATTTTACCTAAATAAACTAAAATTTTTATATGCAATCAAGAATTTTTAACGATAAGAAAATATTGATAAACACAAAAAAAACCGACCTAATATCACATGGGACGCTTCCCATGAGGATCTGATCTGATGCTAGTATGTTCCGACGACGAACTTGAAGTGGCAGATTTTGAACTTGAGGTGGATCCAAATGATAGTGAATTCGATGGACCAGAATAACCTGTACCAGATGATGATGCACCGGGAGTTCGACTCCTTCTATACCTTGAACCAGGGTACCCAGGTCTTGATGGTTCTTCCAGAGCAGTCAACTTTTTCGATAATATCATTACAACCCTACCCATGTCGGGTCTTAAGTCTGGATCTGACTGCACGCAGAGAAGTCCCATATGTATGCACATTGCTATGTGCTGAGGATCTGCAGAGGATGCCAAAGCCGGATCCATTATTTCTAAGGCTCGTTGTTTCTTGAAAAGCTTAAATGCCTGCAGAGACAGCGACATGTATTTGGGATGATTCTAAACTAGAGCCAGCTTCTATCACTCATAACAACTGATTATAAAGAAAGCCAAGCTAAACTTGAATCCAACATTAATCTGATATTACATGCAGAGATATAAAGATTCTATATGATGTCCCTTCATCCCTCCTCACTCTTTGATCTGCAACAAAATCTGGGATGACTGGGTCCAACTGAGTCGTGCAAAAATTGATGTGTAATTGAGTGAAAGATATGAAATATTGTACACTTCTTGAACTTATTTTCCTATTTTGTTTTAGTTTGTTCCCATATTTTTTCGAGCCACTCAAATTCATAGTCAGATGTTTATCATCGGACAAAATTCAATTTCTATCATTTATATAAACAAAATTCAAGTTTGTCATTTTAGCCATTGTGTACTCTGATCACCACACACTAATGCTTACAAAGAACAAAACCATGTTGTAACAAATTTTATTAGTATTTTTTCTGTTATTTACATTTATTTTGATGTGGATTCATTATATGGTAAAAAAAAAGTGATAAATTTAACGGGATGAAATTTTTGCCCATATTAACCAATTTCTTTTTGGTTTATGTCATTCTTCCAAATTCAAAAATCCAAATTGAACCTATGTACACCATTTAATTTGCAAATGAATATGTATTTCAAATCAAAGTTCTTACCCATTCAAGTAGGTTCTTTGAATCAGAATCTCGGGTAAAAGGAAAATTTTTCTCTCCACTTATGAGCTCCAGAACCACAACCCCGAAGCTAAACACATCAGCCTTAATAGAAAGACTGCCATGCATGAGATACTCTGGTGACATATAGCCGCTGTGACCAAATTAATGCCTTAAGATTCACCCACCCAGGAGTTGTAGTTGGAAAGAGAACATAACCACAAAGCAAACTGCTGTATAAGAGAATTTGACTTTAAAGAGAACATACTTGGCACCAGCTACGCGTGTATTAATACGTGTTTGATCGTCAGGAAAGAGACGTGCCATGCCAAAATCAGCGATCTTTGGAACCCACTTGTCATCAAGTAAGATGTTGCCAGCTTTAATGTCCCGGTGTATGATACGAATATGAGCCTTCTCGTGAAGATAAAGCAAGCCCTTTGCTATGCCTGTTATCGTGTCTAACCTTCGCTCCCAATTGAATGCTTCGCGTCCATCGGACCCTACAGAGTACCATATCAGATGCTGTCATTATTTCTTGCAATCTCATCTTATCTTGACTAATATCCTAGCCAAAGAGTTTGTCTAAATTTTGGGCGACATGCACTCCTTGGCATTGAAATTGCTCAACGTAGAGAGTGTCGTGTAGTTTCAGAACATGTAGATATCTCTGGGTCTCCCACCAGAGATCAGAATTCTTGGTGAACGCCAAAGAAGACTCCTATTGATCCAATTAACAAATCGAGTCTGACAGAGGAAGTCCAATGGTTAACATTGGAAAATTTTTTCTATCTAAGCAAGACCAAACGTAGTATTTTCAGTAACTATCATAACCTGATTTCTGAACAACCAAAGGAAGGAGCAAAATGGATGCAGTACGCTGAATTCTTCAGTACTAGTACTTAAACCGAAGCTTTCACAATACTTTGAGAGAACTCCAAATCATGAGATAGAAGTGTATAAAGTGCAGATTAGGCAGACTCAGTCTCGAATATGAACCTCTGTGGAGCAGATCTGATTACATGGTAATGTGAAAAACAATGGCACTAGTAGCACTGTTGCAGAGTTATGATCAACGTCTTGTTGCTTTTGATATCATATGGCGAAAATACTCATCCATGAGCAAAGGATTCGGGATGGGAAACCACAGAATATGTACAATGTGACAACAAAACAGTGAAATATGATAATGAAAAAACCTATTCATAGTGAGAAAACTGAACACATGAAACCAATTTTCAGCTCATCGAAGAGAAATTGGAGGTATCATAAAACTAATCTACATTTCAATAGAACTCCTGAGTGCAGACATTTCAACCCAGGAAGTACCAAACCCACCTCTGAAGAAACACAGTTTGATCTTTTCGTGAAGAAACTTCAGATCAAATATAGAACTGAGAGACCGATTCATCTGATGTGGAGAACTACTTGCCATTCTTCTAGAAGATTTCAGTTTTATTGTCACTTTTTCTTTCTGGCTTCTTATTTTCCTATTTCTGGCTATTGTTTCCTTTTAAGTCTTTTCCATCTAGTATCGTAACTGTTAGGTGAATATAAGAAATGCATATGTATTTATGCATCAATTTCATCATATATAAGTTGATCTTCACCCTATATCTTCAAAATGGAAATGTAATATCACCAAAGTTTCAAATATTAAAAGATTTTGAAAAATTATTTTCATTTGATATTAAATTACAAGTTGGATGAATTTAATAGATGAAAATGACATAATAGCAAAGGGAAATAGTCTGTTTCAGATAAAGGAAACAGCAATTGCAAGAATCCTCAAGATACCTCAAGATACACCTATATCTTCAAAATCAAAATGTAACTACACCAATATCAATAACATCAGCATGTCATCAACATTCTGGGCCCTCAGACAAGAAATCGCTTCTAAACCCAACTTCGATGTCATCAATTAGCATAAAAAAATCATCGTATTTTCTCTAAACTGGTTGATCAAGTTTTCCTTTTCTGCACTCATTGTGGAGGTAAGCACGAAATCTCAATAGTATAAGAAAACACTAGTAAAATGAACTGTAGGACTTACTAAATAGATGCTTATCAAGGCTCTCGTTAGCCACATATTCATAAACAAGAAAATTTTCTTCACCATGTGCACAATACCCCAACAAATTCACCACATTTCTATGCTGGACACGTGCCAACTTCTTTGCCTCAGTTTTAAATTCTTTCCCCTGAGTTGAGCTATGCGACAATTTCTTCACAGCTACTACTTTTCCATCGGGTAACTTTCCCTACAAACATCCCGTGCACCCAGAAATAAATACAAGTTTTATCCACAATTCATACTTCTGCTCACCAAATTAAGAGTTTTGTTCTCCGAAGTGAAGTCATAAACAGCTACCTAGCTAGCTGGACTCTAGCTCAAACTGTTCCATGCTTCAGCTAGTACACTATCATTCTAAAAACTGGAGTCATAAGCATTAACATTTTCATCGTCTTCTATAAGAAAATGTGATCCAAATGCTACAGTAGCTGTATGATCATACCTATCAAGTTTGAACCGTTGAGCTTATAAATTAACACAATGGTGAGTCAAAAAATCTATATAAGCTAATTGAGCTTAATCCCACAATTTACAAGCTCCATTTCGCCCACTAGGTATCAAAGGGCAGAAGAGGGTCCAAGGCACTTCAAAGTTCAGTCATAAATCCAAGGGCAAAAGGGGAAAATCATCACCTTGAAAACTGGACCAAAAGCCCCTTCACCAAGCTTTCGACTGTGGTGAAAATTCTTCGTTGATGCAACAAGGGTTCCAAAAGAGAGCAGTTTTTGTTCCTGTGCTGCAATTCTCTCCAAGTCGTCCTCGTTTTGGTCTTCAGAAATTGACCAAATCAAAAATTACAAATGTACAACTCTTTTCAAACCACCATAAGAATTAAAGCAGCTGTAACCATTGATTTATTCATTCATATTGAAGAATTACCTCTGCTTGCGTTGGGTAACCATGGCTTAACCAGTTGTTGGAAAATTCCTTTAGATTTCTTCATTCTGTCTGTCATCCCCTGAAGATCATCATCATCTGATGAAAAATTTCTATATCTACAACTCTAATTGCTATCTGGAACATCAAACTTCTGAAATATTATCAAGAAATTTCAAATGAGGAACCCCCAATTCGTTTTTGCTTGTGAAATTGACGTACGTTGACTAAGACCTGTTGACTTTGCATGGAATTTTAATTTGGGAATTCCAAGGCATGCAACAATCAAAAAAGTTTTTTGTAATATATAAATTCTTATCTATTGTCTTCTCCACTAGGCTTCTTTTTCTTTGTTACTGTCTATAGAATTTGTAAAACATTGCACCATCTTTAAATAAATGAAATAAGTTTATAAGTTATTCTTTTTTTAATTTTTTTAATGCATATCAAATGATATAAGTAAACTTGTATTATTACGGACCGTTTCTTTTTGTTGTATAGTATTAATAATCATACCATAATTGTAATCGATTTCTTATTCGACTAGAGTATTATTTATCTCACCTCAATCAAATAATTACATATTTATTTTACTCCAATCACGTCTTTAATTATTATCTCACGTTGATCAAATCATTGATATAAAATTACGATGTTATCACTCGTCTTTTTTTTAGATTTATTAATTTTACAAAAGTAAAAATATAACTTAACATTTTATCATAAATATAATCAATCAAACTAAATATAGTACTCTTATTAATCTTATTATCTATTGTTTTAATCCTTTTATGATAACAAGTTTATTATTAATTCCTAGCATATCTTATCCCACAAGATAAATGGTGCCTTAGAATATGATAAATATGTTAAAAAGTTTAAATAGTTGTTAATGGTTTATTTTTTAAAAAAAATTAATTGTAACAATCTGCTAATATTGAGACGATTGGGGTGTTTACTTTCACAAATGTTGTAGATTTGACATATATATATAAATTTTTGATACCGTGGGCACCTGTTTGAGCACCTGATAACGTGGCACTTGTTGGTGCTGCCACATCACCAGGTGCCCACACAGGTATCCACGGTAGGTGTCTACAGTATCAGCCCAATATATATATATATATATATTAGGCCCGATATTGTGGGCCTGTGTGGGCGCCTGGAGATGCTCAGCCGAACATCTTATCAATTTCATAAGATGTTTGGCTGAGCATCTTCAGGCGCCCATGCAGGCGCCCAACAGACGCCAACAATATCAAGTTTTATATATATATGAAAGTAGAAAATCAAACTAGTTTAGACACATCTTACTTAAGTACTTAAAACAAAAACAACTAGATAACAAAAAATTGGCACGTGGGTGTTTCATGTAAAATCCAAATAATATTTAAAAGTGACAAATATATTGTTTGCACAATGATTATTTTTTTTCCTATACAACTTTAACAAACCAGAAAAAGGATAAGGAGACACACACTTGGCTCAGAAATGAACTCATTGAGCTCCCACATCCCCAAGGCTCTGCCCTCTCTCTCCCAATATCCCTGTAAGCCTAGATTCTGTTCTTCCTCCATTTCTTGCAAACAAACCCAATCCCATCTCTGTCTCAACTCAGCGAATCAGGTTTCAGCGCTTTCGCGACACTTCGAGTTTTTTTTTTTTCCGGATTTTGGACCCTTGAAAAGAGATTGAATTTGTGATTGATATTATTGAAATTTGCGTGTTTCTTTATCATAGGGAGGAATAAGTAACAGCTTGAAGATAATCAAAGATTACGTGGCTGAAATCCCTGGTTTGGCAATTCAAGTTGGAGCTCTTCTGGGGACTGTAGGATCGCTTGTGTTGCATTAAAGTCGAAATTCAGCCTTTCTTTAAAAAAACAAAAAAGCAAAATTATCTATGATTTGATTGACCTGTGCACAGGTCGCGGAGCCAGCTCTGGCGGTGACAGGAGTGAACGATGAAGAAGATTTGATCGAGGTTTTGATTCAGTTGGGAATTGCAGCTTTCATGTATTTCATTGTGGCTCCGGTGAGTGGAAAGATCATCAATTCATTCAACCTGATAAATTAATGACCATTTTTTGGTAAGTTTAAAAGTAATTGTTGTGCAGCCCATCATAATGAATTGGCTCCGGATTAGATGGTACAGGAGGGGCCTCTTGGAAATGTATCTGCAATTCATGTTCGTCTTCATGTTCTTTCCAGGGTAAATGGCATCGTTTTATATATTTATCGTTTTATGAAATTAGTTAATTGGTCCATGAGTTTATTGATTGTGTCATTCCTATCACCATTTTTAATTTTTCACTTTCCGACCAATATTGAACACAATTACATATTATATGTTTGTTAAATGAGTTTTGAATACATATATCTATGAGGCTTTTTCTCCAATCATTTTTTCTCTTATCTAAAATTTTTGTTTGCTTCTCTTACTTTAATATGAATCAAATTAATTATTTATTAAAAAAATTGTATAAGTACACGCTAGTACCCAGCGTGTACCACGGTTTTAGTGTATAGAGAGGGATACATGTACCAGTTATTTTCTTCCTTTTGTTTTCCAGTCAGCTAAAAGTAGTAGTTTTTTCATTTTTTTTTATTTTTTGTGCAGGGTGTTGCTTTGGGCACCATTTCTCAACTTCAGAAAGTTCCCAAGAGATCCATCTATGAAGTATCCATGGTCAACACCAGAAAATCCTTCTCAGATTAAAGGCGGATTCTTGAAGTACCCATGGGCTCAACCTGAAGACTACGACTAATATTAGTACATTTTTTGTGATCATATCCCCCATTATTGCATATACAAGGAGCTTCTCCACTTTGCGATATAGTGATGTAAAGTTAACCGTAGTTTTGATGGATTTGTTTAATAGTAATATGGATTCAATTTATATATATCATTTGTTCTAAAAAATGAGAAAATTTATATATCGTGGATCCGGTAAAGCACCGGTTCCGCTCTGTACAGTCTGATTTTTCCTCCGTTTTCAGCGTACTGACTTTCTGTCAGCCATGATTGTTCGCTTCTGCTGCTTCGGATGGGAGGGAAACTGATTTCTCTTCTTCCATTAATGCGGTAAAAATCAAAATCAGGGTAAATTGTCAAATTGAGAGGGGAATGGGGACGAGAAAGAAAAGGATGGTCTCTTGGAGTTGTGGCGTAGCGAATAGGATATGCTTTGACTATGGAGGAAATTGTCAGATTGACCTCTTTGTTTTACGGGAATTCGAATGTTTCATACATATTTTATGCATACTTTCTCAAGTCTGAAGCATTAAATTTCTATTTTCATTTTTTTATTAAGAGGATATTTAAAAAAAAATCATGAACCCTTGTTAATGATTGTTGCTCAAAACAATAACACCATATAATTTTGAAAAATCCAACCTTTCAACAGGAGTACTTGTATAAACAAAGAAGGGCTAGCTAGTTCATAATATGATATAATAAAGAACCTGTGTAACTAGAAAAGGAAAACTTTTCATGATAGGAATATATTTTTCATTTGCGGGAAATTACAGAGGTTGCCTCATCCCGACTGCTGTGTATGAGAATTTTTTTCATCACCTTCCAAATAAGTTACATACTCATCATCATATTCATTGCTAGTGAATTGATTCAAGATCTCCACCTCTGGCAACTGATTCTTCTTGCATTATAACTTGATTCAAGATCTCCACCACTTGGTTCATCGTGGGACGATCTTTTGGATTCTTGTTGAGACAACAATCTGCCAGTTTTGCAATCGTTCTAACAGAGTTGGGGGAATACTGATTTTGTAGTCGTTTATCAACTATCATGTCAAACCTTTTGGCATTGGGTGGAAACTGCCTCACCCATTCAAGAAGCTTTTGCTCTCCCAGTGGAAGGTTTCTTTCCAGTGTCCGCCTTCCTGTAATTATCTCATAAACCACGACTCCGAAGCTCCACACATCACTCTTGAACGTCACACGCCCCGTCTCTATGTATTCTGGGGCAGCGTATCCGTGTGTTCCAATCGGCGCTGTGGACACGTGGGATTGGTCCCCTGTCGGGCCTTCTCTTGCAAGACCAAAGTCTGAGAGCTTGGCATTCAGGTCCTGGTCCAACAGGACGTTGGAAGACTTGAAGTCCCTGTAGATCACCTACAAAGCACGGGTATCAAAAGAAAACAAATTTGGTCGCATCGCAATGATCAAAAAGGGTGATCAGTCATATAGACGTGTTTGGTTCGTGGGATGAGATTAATACATGTCTAAGAAGTCCACCTGTCATTCAGTGCTATGTATCAAAAAGTGCTTACCTTTACTTCCAAACCTTCGTGCAGATAAGCCATTCCTCGTGCTGCCCCGAGAATAATGCGTAGTCTAGTAATCCAGGGTATTGTGGGCATTGCCTTGTTGAAAAGATGATCCTCCAAGCTTCTATTAGGCATATACTCGTATACTAATAATCTTTGGATTCCTCTTTCTCCATCCGAGGAACAGTATCCGACAAGCTTTACCAGATTAGGGTGATTCACAACTCCAAGGAATTGGATCTCTGCAATCCACTGCTTGTGGCCCTGCAACATCACATATGTCTCACACACGCATATAAATATCTATCAACAACTTTGATGGCAGATTCAATATTGTGGAATCTGTGATTAATTTTACCTGCCAACCTTGTGGATCGAGTTTTTTTATGGCAACAGTAGTAGTGGGCTCTCCCTCACCGCTCTGTGGCTTGATCATACCTCTATACACTGTCCCGAATCCACCTTCCCCGATCCTGAGCGATTTGCTGAAATTGTTGGTTGCTTCCTTCAGTTCTGAAACAGAAAACACCCTCAAATCTGCGATGCTCCGATTCGATGAAATGGAGGCGATGGATTTGCTCGAGTTTGGGGCTGATTTCCGAAGCCCACCTTTGGTTTTTTCTTTGAACAATATGCACAAACACTTCATCGTTTTTCAAAGAAAGCAAAAGAAGTTTGGAAAAGAAACGAAGTCAGGAAAATGAATGAGAGCAAGAAGCTACTACGAAATCAAACCCAAAAACAAAAAAATTGGAGTGATAATGGGAAACCACAGAGAGGAGAAAAATAGCAGAAATTAAAGTCTCATGTTTGACTGATTTGGTAGGCAGGGGAATACTATCCTATCCTATCCTAATAAATGTGAATCGAAGAAAAAATCCTCATTAGTTCATCAATGAAAGTATGAAACTGCTTCGAGATAATTAAGATCAGAGAAGGAATACATATTGGTGATTGGGGAAGTGGGAAAAGAGAGGAGTGAATGGAGCAGACAATTCAACCAATGATGTTCTGGAAACACTGTGCGGAGGAATTTACGAACAAGATAGCAAATTGGCAACGCCTACATGGAAAACATGCTGAAGTAGTTTTTCGTTAAATTTCCGATAAAAATGAGCCTCCTTTCTTGGTCCGCTTCTTTGCCGAATTTTCTTTCTTCGTCATTAATGTACGTGAAATTTGGAGTGGATTGGCTTATGGAATACGTCATGATACGCGTAATCGCTGAGGGATTAATTCATACTTTGCCTCTTATTAACAATTTTTTTTTTTGTTCCATTTTCACCCATAATCCTCTTAACCCATAACAACTACGAAACTTAAACCGGTGTTTTTATTTTGAGATTAAAACGATAAAGATAATAAATTATTAATGAAACAATATTTACGGATATGATATACTACATAACCCATTTCCTCACCTCCTTTTCTAACTATCATGTGACCATTTGATTGGACCAACATTTTAAAATTCAACATTTTAATCATGTTTCTTTTAAATTCGGACCAATCACATTGTGTCACATGGTAGCAAGATGAAATTGCTTGTGCAGGATATCACAACCTACATTATATATACATAGTATAACATTTATATCGATGTTGGAGAGTGCTCCACATACTTGTGTGATGATCTATAACTATGAAATGATATAAGTAAACTTCTATTTCATATTCGATCGGAGTATTATTTATGTCAGAGAGTCAAATCATCACATATTGTTTCTCATAAATCATATTTTTAATTATCTCATATAAATCAAATCATTAATATAAAATCATGTGCGTCTTCTTCTTTCGATTATATTTATTAATATTTACAAAAGTTAAAAATATAACTTAACACTTTATACGAAATTTAATCAATCAAATCAAACATATTGCTCTAATTAACATTATTCTCTATCTATTTAATCATTTTATGATCACAATATTTATTAGTAATTATTCAACTATATCTCATCCCAGGAGACAGATGATGTCTTATAATCTGGTAAATATGCTGAAAAGTTCAATATATTTTTTCATGGTTTATAATTTTTAAAATTAATCGTAACAATCTGCTAATAAAATTGAGACGATGTGGTGTTTACTCTCACAAATATTGTAGATTTGACATATATATGAAAGTAGAAAAGGTGGGAAGCTCCGGTTACTTGTTTGATGATGTATAACTATGTTTTAATAATTTTATTGACTATTTTGTTAAATTTAAATCCTAGCGATGCATTAAATTTATATGTTACCGATATATCTTCAAAAAAAATATCATTTAATTAGATTTTATATTTCAGAAAAGCTTTAGTATGTATATTATCGACTTCTAGACTAAGTTCTTTATTAATCAAAAGTGATCATTTTTGAAATAACGTTTTTACTGCATATAATTTATTGTTTTTTTTTTTTAAATAATATAAAAATAAAAAAAAATTTCAAAAGTATAACAGATTGTAGGGGATTCCCAATTTATAACAATCCGGGACATCAAGTCCCGGATTCTGACAACCAACTTTTTTTTATTTTATTTTTTTATATAAATTGTTATAAAATGTCAAAGAATTTGGAACTTTATACATTCCGGGACTTAGAGTCCCGGATTCTGACAGCCGAATTTTTTTTTTATTATTTTTTTTATAAAATGTCAGAATCCGGAGTTTACTCCGGATTCTGACCAAATTTTTTTTATATATATTTCTTATTTATAATCCAGGGTTTCGAATCCCGGATTCTGACACGATTTTTTTTTAACGGCGTATATTGAATCCGATAGAGGAAAATTAGAGGAAAGAGTTCCTCTAAATTTCGGAAATATATTTAACGGTGTATTATTTTTTTTTAACGGTGTGTTATTTTTTTTAATAATATAAAAAAAAAAACCAATGTCGAAAATATAGCAATTTGGAAAGAGTTCCAAATTTATAACAATCCGGGACTTATAGTCCCGGATTCTGCATTTATTTATATTTTTTAACTATGTCAGAATCCGGGTATTAAAGGCCCGGATTCAGCATTTTTTTATTTTTTTTAAACTGTGTCATAATCCGGGTGTTAAAGGCCCGGATTCTGAAAAGCTGTTATTACACGTGCTTTTCCATGAAGCACGCGTTTTTAATATTAATTGGTGTCAGATTCCGGGGATTTAAACCCTTGGTTCGTTAATATAAAGATGTCCGTGCTCAGTTTTCTCTCCTTTGTTTTCAATTCCTTCGTTCCCTGAATGAAGGAGAGGAACACGCTGCTGCAGAGGAGGGGAACGAAGGAATTGAAAGAATTGAAAACGAAGGAGAGAAAACTGAGCACAGACATCTTTATATAAACGAATCCGGGGTTTAAAGTCCTAGAATCTGACACCAATTAATATTTAAAAACGCGTGCTTCACGGAAAAACACGCGTAATACCAGCTTTTCAGAATCCGGGCCTTTAACACCCGGATTATGACACAGTTTAAAAAAAATAAAAAAATGCTGAATGCGGGCCTTTAATGTCCGGATTCTGACATAGTTAAAAAAATAAATAAATGCAGAATCTGGGACCTATAATCCCGGATTGTTATAAATTTGGAACTCTTTCCAAACTGCTATATTTTCGAAATTGTTTTTTTTTATATTATTTAAAAAAAATACACCGTTAAAAAAAATAATACACCGTTAAATATATTTTCGAAATTTAGAGGAACTCTATCCCCTAATTTTCCTCTATCAGATTCAATATACACCGTTAAAAAAAAATCGTGTCAGAATCCAGGGTTCGAAACCCCAGATTATAAAGAAGAATATATAAAAAAAAATTGGTCAGAATCCAGAGTTTCAAACTCCGGATTCTGATATTTTATATGAAATAATAATAAAAAGAAATTCGGCTGTCAGAATCCGGGACTATATGTCCCGGATAATTATAAATTGGGAATCCCATACAATCTGCTATACTTTTGAAATTCTTTTTATTTTTATATTATTTTAAAAAAAAAAACCGAGCTATCAACCACGCAATCATATCTCCGAAAAGACAATTTGTATTTTATTTTTATGAATAGAACATGGCCTCACGCGTGAATCATCATAATTTATTCTACATCAATTGAATTATTTGATTAAAATTACAATATTATAATTTAATTTTATCTAATAGCACAATTAAAAATATTTTAAACATTATTATATATTTCAATCGATTTATGATAATCACTTCATCTTATCTTTCATATGCCTCGTACTAGAGGTCATGCGAGAGAGAAATATTTGGAGGTAAAAGGATTTTGTTGGGATCATGTAAGCCCTAACCAAGTACACGTACGTGGTAGGAATTTCCAGGATATCACCAGGTTCTGTGTTGGTGCTAAAATGTACTACTTCCCTCAGGCCATGTGTGTTAATTTGAAAGAGATGTCTCGACCACACGTTACTTCATTATTAGCCTTTCATCTACTTTAGTTATTGTTTGGTCCACCATAATAAATGATATATATTATCTTTCACCGGAGTTGGGAAAACAAAATCGTGAGGTGTTGAAATCAGTATCAAAATTTCCATTATGGATATGCCCACAGAATATTAGATTTTGTTTATGTTCTACTTTCAACGTAAGATTGTATAATAGAATTTTCTAATTATCAGAGTAATTTATAAAATAAATTAATAGAATTATGTAATCGCTGCTATACTAGTGTACGTAATCCAAACCACCCCCTCCTTTTTATATATTTCATTGTATAATATCATGTTATTATATAAAAGGAGTCTCTGACACCTCATTATAATAACGTGATATGAATTACAAAATTATATTGTTCATTATTATATAATTTATGTATAATATCATATTATTATATAAAGGAGGCTATGCCACCTCAAAATAATAATGTGATGTGATATACAAAATTATTTAACTGTGATTACGATTATATGCATTACATATAACCATAAGTGTTAAATAAAATTATTGTATTTATTTTTTCAAAAATAAACGATCATTAAATGGATAAATATTAATGACTCGTAACGGGTATAAACGGCTAGATTTTATTCTATAAATATGATGTTTTCTAACACGTTCATGCATCCCTCTATTTCTATTCTCCATCAAATTCTTCTCGACAAATTTATTTTTTGAATTACAAAAGGCAAGAGGAAGAAGATGATTCGTCTAGGAAAAATTGTTTCAAGTATTTTGATCATTATACTTACTTGGCTTGTATTTACTAACGAGTATCCGCCTCGCATCTTTTCGTGTTTCTAACCATGCTTGTATTGATCGTTTATCCATTATTTTTCATTGTTATGCTAATGAATTTTGACTGATAAAATGTATTTGTTACAAAGCACCACCATGTCGAACTTGGCAAAGCTTGAATTTGTTGCTCTGGATATCACTGGAAAGAATTATATGCCATGGACCCTCGATGTCGAGATGCATATTGAATCGTTGGGGTTAAGTGACACAATAAAAAATAATGCATCGTCGTCACAAGAAAAGGCAAAAGCCATGATATTCTTACGACGACATCTTGATGAGGGATTGAAATGTGAATACCTCACGGAAAAGAATCCCATGGCATTATGACACGGATTAAAAGAACGTTTTGAACACATAAGGGAAGTTATACTTCCGACTGCCCGTGATGAATGTAATTTATTGAGATTCCAAGACTTTAAGAAGGTCAGCGATTATAATTCGGCAATGTACCGAATAATCTCGCAACTGAAATTCTGTGGACATGAAGTCACAGAATCGGAAATGCTTGAAAAGACATTTTCCACTTTCCACACTTCGAATATAACTCTACAACAGCAGTATAGAGTGCGTGGATTTGCGAGATATTCTGAACTCATCGCATGTCTTCTTGTGGCAGAAAAGAATAACGAGTTATTAATGAGAAATCATCAGTCCCGACCTACTGGATCAACGGCATTTCCTGAAGTAAATGTCGTAACGCAAAATGAACGAAACCAAAATCAAAGTCGTGGACAAGATTTTGGTCGTGGTAGAGGTCGGGGTCGGGGACGTGGACGTGGTTATAAAAATAACTATGGTCGTGGACGCGGCCGTAGTTTTGAAAACAATAGAGGTAGTTACTTCAATAATCCCTCTAAAAAGGAAACCACGAACCATCCACAGAAAAGGCAGCATGAGAACACGAGTATGAATGACCATCACTCAAAAAGATTTGAAAGCTCCTGTTTTAGATGCGGCACTCCAGGGCATTGGTCTCGTATTTGTCGAGCCCCGGAACATCTTTGTAAGCTCTATAAAGAATCATTAAAGGGCAAAGAAAAAGAGACCAATTTCACTGAACACGAAAAGGAGACAAATTTCAGTGAACATAATAACCGCAATGATCACTTGAGTGATTCAACTCATTTCGATGCTGCAGATTTCCTCATTGATTTCTCAGAAAATGATCAGTTCAACGGTGGAATGTAAATGTAACAATTTCGGATATTTTTATGATGATATGTATTGTATGTTGTAACAATTTTCAATTTTTTATAATGAAATGTATTGTATGTTTTATATTTTCTAATTGCATCTGTTCAATTATGTTTTATTGTCTAATCTGAACATGTTATGAACAAAGCTATACAAGCAAATAATCCCATGAAAGTTTGCATACCTGATAGTGGCACAACTCATACTATTCTCTGAGATAAAAGATTTTTCTTGGAAATAAAACCAACAAAGACAATGGTAAATACGATATCAGGTCCTGTAGACTTGATTGAAGGATGTGGTAAAGCTCAGTTTTTGTTACCTAATGGTAAAAAATTTATGATAGCTGATGCTCTATTTTCACCACAATCGAAAAGGAATTTGTTGAGTTTTAATGATATATATTCACATGAGTATTATACTCAGTCAATGACTGAAGAAAATAAAAAATATATGTGTCTTATCACATATAAATCTGGAAAGAAATGTGTAGTTGAAAAACTATCAATGCTCCCTACTGGATTGCATTATACGCATATAAGACCAATCGAATCAAACATGATAGTTCAAAATTTGCCAATGTTAACTACTTGGCACGATCGATTGGGACATCCTGGTTCAATAATGATGCGAAGAATTATAGAAAGTACACATGGCCATCCGCTGAAAGACCAGAAGATCTTTCAAGATAATAAGTTTCAATGTAAATCATGTTCTCTTGGAAAACTTATTATAAGGCCATCACCAGCCAAGATAAAAACTGAATCACCAATATTTCTTGAACGTATTCAGGGTGATATATGTGGACCAATTCATCCACCATGTGGACCATTTCGATACTTTATGGTATTGATAGATGCCTCCAGCAGATGGTCACATGTATGTTTATTATCAACTCGAAATGTGGCATTTGCAAGATTACTTGCCCAAATAATAAAATTACGAGCTCAATTTCCTGATTATACAATCAAGAATATTAGACTCGATAATGCTGGTGAATTTACTTCGAAAACTTTCAATGATTATTGCATGTCGGTGGGAATTACTGTTGAGCATCCTGTTGCTCATGTACATACACAAAATGGTTTAGCTGAATCATTGATTAAACGTCTACAACTGATTGCTAGACCAATGATTATGAAAACGAAGCTCCCTATCTCTATATGGGGACATGCAATTTTACATGCTGCTGCATTAATTCGCATCAGACCAAGTTCGTATCATAAATACTCACCATTGCAGCTTGCATTTGGTAAAGAACCAGATATTTCTCATCTCAGAATTTTTGGATGCGCGGTATATGTACCTATTGCACCGCCTCAACGAACAAAAATGGGACCTCAAAGAAAGATGGGAATTTATGTTGGCTATGATAGTCCCTCACTCATTCGATATCTTGAACCTCAGACAGGCGACGTGTTCACCGCACGTTTTGCTGATTGTCATTTTGATGAGAATACCTTCCCAATGTTAGGGGGAGAAAAGAAACATATCGAAAAAGAGATTACGTGGTATGTACCATCATTGTTATATTTGGATCCTAGAAACAAACAATGTGATGAAGAAGTACAGCAAATTGTGCATTTACAACAAATAGCTAATCAAATGTCAGATGCATTTGTAGACACAAAAGGAGTAACTAAATCACATATACATGCTATAAATGCTCCTGCTCGAATTGAAATTCCGAAGAAACAAATTGAGAACAAAGATGTTCATGATGTCATAACACGCCTGAAGCGTGGAAGGCCAATCGGTTCCAAGGATAAAAATCCTCGAAAAAGAAAATGCATAGATAAACACGATGATCATAAAATCGTGAATGATGTTCCAACAGAAACATATGATGATGAACATGATGATGAAAATGTTCTGTTGAAACCACAAAATGATGAGAATCATGAAATCTCTATCAATTATATTAATACTGGAGAAATATGGACCGAAATGATATGAAAGACATTGATGATATATTTTCTTACAATGTGGCATTTGACATCATAAATGAGAATGAAGATCATGAGCCAAAATCTTTTGGTGAATGTAAAAATCGGCAGGACTGGATAAAATGGAAAGACGCCATCCAGGTGGAGTTAGATTCATTAAATAAACGTAATGTTTTTGGACCTATAGTCCTTACACCTGAAGGTGTAAAACCTGTTGGATACAAATGGGTTTTCGTTCGAAAACGAAATAGTGAGATATAAAGCTCGAATTGTTGCACAAGGTTTTTCTCAAAGGCCTGGAATTGATTACGAAGAAACGTATTCTCCGGTTATGGATGCAATTACGTTTCGATTTTTAATTAGTTTGGCGGAGTCTGAAAATTTTGAAATGCGTCTTATGGATGTTGTTACGGCTTACTTATATGGATCGATTGATAGTGATATATATATAAAAATCCCTGAAGGATTTAAGATTCCTGAAGCACAAAGTTCAAAACCCAAAGAATGTAATTCTGTAAAATTACAAAGATCATTATATGGGTTGAAACAATCTGGTCGAATGTGGTATAATCGATTGAGTGAGCACTTGATGAAAAAGGGATATGTAAACAATCCAATATGTCCTTGTGTTTTCATTAAGAAAACAACATCTGGATGCGTAATTATTGCTGTATATGTTGATGATTTAAACATCATTGGTACGAATAAGGAAATCCAAGATGTTATGATGTATTTAAAGGAAGAATTTGAAATGAAGGACCTTGGAAAAATCAAGTATTGTCTTGGTTTAAAAATTGAGCACAAAGAAGGTGGAATATTTGTTCACTGGTCAAATTATACAGAAAAAGTCCTTAAACGTTTTAATATGGATAAAGCAAATCCTTTAAGTACCCCAATGGTTGTTAGATCATTAAACATTGAAAAGGATCAATTCCGTCCATGGATGCCAATAAAAGTATTGTTGGGTTTGCTGATGCTGGATACCTATCTGATCCACATAAGGCACGATCTCAAACTGGATATGTATTTACACGTGGAGGCACTGCAATTTCTTGGCGTTCACAGAAACAAACTCTTGTAGCAACTTCATCAAACCATGTTGAGATTATTGCACTACATGAAGCAAGCCGTGAATGTGTATGGTTAAAATCCATAACAGAACATATACAAGTTATGTGTGATTTACCATCTGACAGAAGCCTGTGACACTATACGAAGATAATGCTGCATGTGTTGCTCAAATGAAAGAAGGATACATCAAAAGCGACAGAACTAAGCATATCCCCTAGGTTCTTCGAATTCACTCAAGAACTTATGAAGAATAACGATATTGATATTCGTTACATTCAATCAAGTGAAAATTCGTCAGATCTTTTCACGAAGGCACTTCCTACGATAGTGTTCAGAAAGCACATATACAATATTGGGATGCGCCACCTACGAAATATGTGAAGATTCAGTTGTGCCAACATGAGGGGGAGTTTACGTGACTGCACTCTTTTTCCCTTTCTATGATTTTTATCCCACTGGGTTTTTCCTAGTAAGGTTTTTAACGAGGCAGTATCAAAACACGTAATAAGGACATCCAAAAGGGGGAGTATTATGAAATCAAATTAGTTTGTCAAATTTGGATGTCTACAAATTGTCAAATTTGGGTGTCTACAAAATTGTCAAATTTAGGAGAAGTGATTAAGAATTTATATTATTTTAATCATTTCATTTGCCTATAAATAGGTTTGTAATCTTCATTGTAAATACATACAAATTTATACAAATTCTCTCCCAATTATCTTCTCTATAAATCAAGGAAATTATAGAGAAATAATAATTTCCTATTAACATAAAATCAAGACTTCATTTGAAGCAATTAAGGAGCAATCAAGGTTATTATCGAGGTAATTATTTCATTTAGTTTATTAATGTTTCTTTATAACAAGAATTATTAAATTAATACTTTTGCCACCAAATTATTTTTACCATATATATATATATAGATGGCTGTGTGTGTGTTGCTATATATATAGACTTTATGTGTGTTTTTAGACGAACAGGTTAGTAGATTTATAGATAAAATTTGTTAATAATCAAAGAAACTAATCAAAACATCATTTAAATCCCCTGCTATGGTGGATAAGACATCGATGAAATAATCAATCATCATTATTTCGTTTCATGATTCAAAGTGTATAAAATAATATTATTATTATTTCGTTTAATGATTCAAAGTATATAAAATAAGATTATATATATATCTCGTTCTATTTACTGATCAACCCAAAAATTATTAAAGATGTAAAATAAATTGCTCCATCGAATTATGATTAGTCAAGCGTAAGATGCCTATAATCTTTTTTAAGATGGGCGCATGTACAAAAGTTAACACGCGGCAGGCAGATGAGATGTTAGGGCCCACCTATGCTTTAGTCTTAGCTAGTAAAATGACCTTATATATAAAAAAGTTTTCTCTGAAATCAATAGACTAAACCAAAGAAATATTAAAAAATCAATGTATTGAACGACGTGGAGCCTTGGAATCAGTAAACAATGGCACCAAGAGGAAGTTCCACGGTGTTCTTATTCTTTCGTGTTCTTTCCATTCGCACGAAATCATTTCAATCTCCATAATTACGACTAAAAAAATGAATAATGATCCTTCTACGTACTGTGCTGGTGGATATATGTTCATGTGCGGAGGCGTAGAACTCCGGTGAGTTTATTGTCTGTGTGGTAGGAAGTTTGGAGGATCTGAGTAGAGATGTTGGAGGATCAGGTAGCGTATCTGTTACAGAGGTACCTGGGGAACTATGTCAGAGGGCTCAGCAAAGAAGCCCTTAAGATCAGTGTCTGGCAAGGTGGTGCTCCTTTATTTTTTGTCAACTTGTTGGAATTCACTTGCGTACTACACAGAATTTATTCTTGATTTTAAGTAGAACATCGGACAGTGTTTTTCAACACTTCAGGGATTGTTTACCCGTCAGGAATGACTTTCAGTACTAAAATCATCGTTCCGGTATTCCATGGCCATGTGATGATTCTGTTGCTTAGGCTAATTTATAATTCGATGATGATTGTGCTGCTGCTAAGTTCTTCTTTCTGCAGTGTTAGAAGTGATTGATAGTGCAAGGTTCTCTGTGATGTTACATAGGCTGTAGTTCCTCTTGAGATAAAATTATCATTCTGTGGATTAATAGAATTAAAATTTATTTGGTTTTATCGAGCTTGAATCTAATGCCAATCTCTGTGAGGGTTTTGGGCCTGATTAAAGATGGTCGATGATAAAGAATTGTTTTTTCCCCTAGAAGAAAAACCAAAGATGCGCTGTATCTTTGGCATAACTGAAAAATTAGCATTTATTGAGAGAATCATTAACAAGTGGCGCCAAATGAAAACTTAGGAGGAATATGCATCTAACATTACTCTGGTGTTGGGGAAGTACTTTACTAAGAAATTCTATGAGCTATATATGCACTAGTCTCAGAGCATTACAAGGCTAAGCACACAAGTCTTCCAATGTCTTAACCCTGCATTTGTTTGGGAAGAAGAATTGCCCTGCAGCGTTCCATACGACTCAAGTCATTTCACACCAATGCCTCCATGGATGTGAATGTTTTTTAAATTCGATCTTTACTATTTTGGAGTGGTTTGTCCTTACTCCTTGTTTATTTTACAGGTGATGTTGAGTTGACAAACATGCAACTGAAGCCAGAGGCACTCAATGCTCTGAAGTTGCCAGTGAAGGTTAAGGCAGGTTTTCTCGGATCGGTGAAGCTGAAGGTTGTGGACCGCCTAATGATTTTAACTTAGTTGCATTGATTGGTGTTTTGAAATATTGAACATTCGATAGCTGTCCTGGGTGGTACCTCTGTTTTAACAATTAGATCATATATGGGATAGACAACATTTACCTTGAAACTGAATACTTTTTTCTGCATTCCATACTGGGGCTTGCTCTACGGGGGCCTTCAAAATTCAAGAGATAAGAGCCATTTCACCATCTTGATTTTTTTTTGCACTCTTTCTTATAATAATCGTGGGGAAGCATAACAAATGCTATACCGGTCTTCTTTAGCACACGTAGTTCATAAGTCAAAACTCTCATGATTGTCTTGTAAGGTTGCTTGAATGTGTCCTTTTTCTATTTTTAAAAAGCTGAATAACAAAGGAAGTTGCAGCTATCTTTATGGTTTTATTCTCCCATTTTTATATCAAGCGTGTACAACGCGTGATAGATTGCATTTCAATGCCTATAGCATGATAAACATAAGTTCCACTTTGTTGAGTTTGTCATGGGAATATGGATATATTCGTATCTCATCAGAACCCTGAATGCTCAAGGTCATGAGTAGAATGAAGCTGATACCTTGTGGAATGACTCCAATGCTTGGACTTCATTTCTATTTTTTTTCTTTTTACCGAGAAAGAGGAGGACATAAAGTTTGGAAGTCCACCATTTTGCATATCAGAGTTTTAAACGAGAAATACAGTTGCTATGATTGAAAGAAATGTTGTTCAATAGGTTGCGGGTAACCCACACTGTTTTCTTATCTGTTATTTACAGTGTATAGCTTCTGAATTTAAGACCATCATCTCTTGTGCTTGAGAGTGTTGAGGATAGAGACAGTCCCCTAAGTCCATGGTAGACCTAGGTCTGAATTAATTGGTTTGGTTCGTGTGCCAAGTGAAGGAATCTTCTTCAAATATTGATATTGTGACAATAATATTTGTTCTAATCTGTTCCTATCCTTAACGTGCCTTTGGAGTATATCACTAACCAAAATTATTGGTGGATCTTTACTCCAAACAATTTTTATTGGTGGATCTTGGGTGGTATTCTGATGTACTGCTAATCTTGATTTTTACGTTGGAACTTTTCAATGTCAACATTAATGCAATGTACTGCACATTCAATTGTAATTTGCAGTATATTAGTAATTAGTTACACATTCTTCCTAGCATCAACTGTTATCATATGGTGAATGACTTGAATACTTGCATGATTATGATGGACTGCATTAATGGCTGGGAGGATTTGCATCATCGTGACCTTTCCATGTTCACTCGTACTTATATCTGTTCGGGAAACAGGTTCCATGGAGCAGGCTTGGCCAAGAACCAGTTGTAGTTCACCTAGATCGAATATTTTTATTAGCTGAACCTGCAACCAGTGTCGAAGGATCTAGTGAGGATGCCATCCAAGATGCTAAGAAGACTCGAATAAGAGTAGGAACTGCATTTTTTATGTTCGATCATCTACAGACATTTTATGCTGTTTGTTAATCACGAATTGAAATTTTTTTCAATAGGAAACGGAATTGAAGCTCTTGGAGACTCGACAAAAAGTGAATGCAGAGATGGTATGCGTAATTATGTCAGAAGTATGAAACCAATATAAATATCTAATGAGTTGTAGCTACACTGGAACCATTGGTGATGTTTTTGTGGCTTGAGCTAATGAATTAGGCTGCCATTAGTTGGGAAGATAGGATTGAATAACATAAAAAATGTTGTGATTATTTAATTATGGAGTAAGATATGAATATTATGAATAACATATAATGTTTTGGTTTGATTGATTTAAAAAGTGAGATAAGATTGCAAGGACCTATTTTTACCTGTTTTTAATAAATAATTATAAAAAATAGGATATGAAGGTTAAACTGTAATATACTTTAATAATTTGATTGACGTGTGATAAATTATTAATGATTTGATTGATACGAAAAATATAATAAATGCACAATTTTCAACTAAATAAGTGACGGGATAGAATTATTTTGATTAATATTATCCTATCTTGTTAAGAAAACATAGATTTATAGTCAGTTTGGTTTGATAGATAGGAGTGGATATGATTGTTTACCAAACACAACCTTAATGGTAATCTGTTTTACATGATTTCCACAAATCAGGTTGCAGAGTACGAATTCCACGATTCTCAGGAAGGTTTACATACCTTTTTGTAAGGATTTTAACATCCAAGGAGTAAATGTAAAAGGCTAGACTTACTAATACTTGTGAAAATACCTAGTGACCACCCGAGTCATTGATGTAAACAGGAAGGTGATTTTATGTTGTACCATAGATGCCTTTGGCTTTTGCTACGGTGGCCTCCACTTAATCGCAGATTAGAGTCCATTTTCTTCCCTTCAAAAAGTATACTTGCAAGACAAAAATGTGAGCAGGAATTGAATGTTCCAAAAGTGATACCAAGGATAAACCATCCCGGTGGTCTGTGTGGTCAAAAGGTTAATCATACCAAAAAATGCTCAAATCTTAAGCATAGGGATGATGATTGATACTCTTGAGATCACATTGTCGAGTGTCAGACATGTAGTGGACATGGACATGGGTAGAATATGGTCGTGGACTGTGGAAATGAATTCGAAGTGTACAAAAAAATGTAAAGAAATAAGGAAAAAGGTACGTTGGCATCTTATTTAGTATTTTGATTTAAACACCAAAAATCCCTCATGTTTGCCTGAGTAATGAGATTATTATCTTCTCCTAGGGTTGTAATGTAACTCATAATAATTTAAAGTGCCAGGTGCACGCAGAGCTGCCATAGAGTTAGACACAAGGTGCAAGGTAAAGCAAGAGTTTTTGGATAAATTGAAGCGCCTAAAGGGTGATATGCTATTTTTAAGATCTGGAAACAATTCTACTCATATAATTTGATAGTGCTTTGTTAGCTATTTAAAAATCACTGAAAGACACAGCCATAATTTCATAAACTCTATCTTAGCACATGGTGCTCTTAAAAGGCAACATGAATCGAATTGCACAGACAATGGGACGCACGGTTATGCATAGTCAAAGAGTTGCATCATAGCTTGGTTTGAAGCAGAAGAATTAAAACCTCACAGAGTATTGAACCTCTTTGCATAGCAATGATGTAAAATTATTTGGGATTTTGATTTAAGTTACTTCTCAACATGAGAAATGGGTAGCTAAGTCAAGCATTCAGCTGTGAACTCATCTGAATATCAAGTGCTTATTATCCACATCAAGGTCCCGTAAACTTGATTGATTTGGGTTGTTATAAGGCTACACGACATACTTATGTCTTCCTGCAGGCTGGCTTGGTGGTGTTCGCTTGTATCTTATTTTGCATGCTTAGTAATCCTTTTGGTTGGTCGAATTCAGTTAATGGGAGTAATTGTCAAGCTTCTCCCTTGTATATTCTCTTCTCGTGTCCAGGACAGGTTGCCTTGTTAAGGAAAATACCTGTGGAAAAATGGAAATACTATCTTCTATTTCTAGAGGATAATTAGCCTATATTTGTTACCTTGTTTTGTAGTGTGTATTTTAGGGAACATAATATTCTGGCTCTAGAATTAGGGTCGTTATTCTGTATATGTTCAGACTTTGTTCTTTAGTGTATCAAGCAAGAAATAATAGTTCTTTCTTCAAATTGTGTTCATCTTTTCAACATGGTATCAGAGCTTTAGGCCGTATCTTTACTCCCCAGAAAGTGCGTCGCGCATCTCTTCCTACAGGCTGTCACCTGTGGACGACCAAGTCTGCTGCCGAAGTGCACTGTGTTAGTCTGCGTAGCGGGACGACTATCTTTGTGAACCTGAGGTGTCGCCAGGATGTCTGAATTAAAGGACAATACCTCTCGGGTTCCAGACCAGAAGCTTCCTGAAGTGTATACCGTGAGCCCAAATGGGCTGGAAAACTCATCTGTCCATATTACCATTCATAAATTGAATGGTAAGAATTTTTTAGAATGGGCACAGTCCATCAAATTGATTGTCGAAGGTAGAGGAAGGCTTGGGTACTTAACTGGAGACACCCGAGAGCCAGAGAAAGGTGATCCGAAGTGGAGTTCATGGAAATCAGAAAACTCAATGGTTATGGCATGGCTAATCAACTCCATGGAACCATCAATTGGGAGGACGTATCTGTTTCTGCCCATTGCGAAAGACGTATGGGAAGCTGTGAGGGAGACATATTCTGATCTAGAGAACTCCTCACAGATTTTTGATCTTAAGACCCGGTTGTGGAATTCTAAACAGGGAGAAAAGAATGTGATTGAGTACTACAATGAGATGCGTGCTCTATGGCAGGAACTCGACCTGTGTTATGACTGGGAGTGCAAGAATGACATCGTTAAGTATCATAAACGCATGGAAACTGATCGGGTTTTTGTGTTTTTGGCTGGTCTCATCGAGAATTGGACGAAGTCCGGGGCAGAATCTTGGGGAGGATGCCACTGCCATCCCTTGGAGAGGTGTTCGCAGAAGTACGGCGAGAGGAAGGCCGAAGATGTGTTATGCTAAAAGAAAAGCCTCCAACAGTACCTGAAACTTCAGCCTTGGTTTCTCAAAATCCTTGCAAATTTCTCAACACCCAGCCTCGCTCAGATATGAAAGGGGAAGGAGTTAAGTGTGAACACTGCAGCAAGACAAATCACACCAAGGAGACTTGCTGGGACTTGCTTGGGAAACCACCAAATTGAAAGCCGAGATTTCCCAGGCCAAAGGGCCGTGAACCTAGAGCTAATCAATCTGGAGTTGAGGAAGAAGCTGGAGCCTTTTCAGGGACACCTGCTTTCAGTAAAGAACAGTTAGGCCAACTGTTTAAATTGTTCCAATCCACCCAGTTCACCACCAGCGCTCCTGGCGCCTCCTGCTACTCTTCTAGCTCTCTAGCCCAACAAGGACTCGGACTCGGACTCGGGGATGATGATTGGCAGTGCTAGAGAGAAGGGGGGTCTTTACTACTTTGAGCCAACTCAGTCTCATGGACAAGCTCAACACTCCAGCGTAGAACTCAACCCAAGTACTGATAATATCATGTTACTTCATCGTAGACTAGGACATCCGAGTCTGTCTTACTTAAAACAAATGTTTCCGTCTTTAATTAAGAGTACAAATCTTGTGGAACTCAAGTGTGAAGCATGTCAGTTTGCTAAACATCATAGAACTTCATTTCCTAGTAAATCTTATAAAGCATCCACACCTTTTTCCCTTGTTCATAGCGATGTCTGGGGACCATTTAATATCCATACTATCTCTGGAAAAAAATGGTTTGTTACATTCATTGATGATCATACTCGTATGTCTTGGGTATTTCTACTTGGCGATAAATCAGAAGTTGCCCCTACGTTCAAAAACTTCTTCTATATGGTTCAAACCCAATTTCAAACAAACATAAAAGTACTTCGTAGTGACAATGGGAAAGAATACGTTAATCAACTTTTCGGGGAGTTTTTCCAAACACATGGGGTTATTCTTCAAAGCTCACGTGTCCAAACTCCCCAACAAAATGGTGTAGCCGAAAGAAAAAATCGTCACCTTCTCGAAGTAGCTAGGTCCCTTATGTTCACCACTAGCGTACCCAATTACCTGTGGGGAGAAGCCATTCTAACAGCAACTTACCTCATTAATAGAATGCCTTCGAGGATTTTAAACTTCAAATCACCTAGTCTGTTATTTCATGAGTGCTTTCCGACCTCCCACTTAATCTCAGAGGTACAACCTCGTGTTTTTGGATGTACTGTCTTTGTTCACAAACGTGATCGAGATAAGTTGGAACCCCGGGCTGTAAAGTGTGTGTTTGTTGGTTACTCTCCTTCACAGAAGGGTTATAAGTGTTTTGATCCCCAAACTAGGCGGTTCTTTGTTACTATGGATGCTACTTTCTTTGAGTCTGAAGCCTATTTCTCTCGGGGACAGAACCCTCTTGAGGACTCGTTTCTACAATCTGTTCCTCAACAGCCTAAGAGGTCCGAAGTCCTTGTAGATTTCAACACTAGTCTTGAACCTACACCTGTAGAGCAAGGAAACATTCCTGAAAAAAGCACAGGGAAAATGTTTGAGCATGTCTATGTGAGAAGAAATACTCAAAGGAGGACAGACCCCTTGACTCCACACGACCATGATTCAGAACCAAGAAACGAGCCTGTTGTTCCAGCCGCTCTTAGTCCAGGTATTGAATCTGATATATTTCTGCACAACACAGAGTCTCACACTTCTGCTGATATTCCTATTGCTCTGAAAAAAGGGACGAGATCCTGCACTCAACATCCCTTGTCTAACCACATTTCTTACCACAATATCACTAAATACTACTCTGGCTTCATATCTCAGTTACACAATGTCGAAATTCCTAAGTCTATACAGGAGGCCGTAGCTGTTCCCCATTGGAAGGAGGCTGTCCTTGAGGAGATGAAGGCGCTGGTGAAGAACAAAACCTGGGAGTTAATGCCACTGCCGAAAGATAAAAAAACAGTGGGTTGTAAATGGGTTTTCAACGTGAAGCTCAACTCTGATGGGTCCCTGGAGAGGTATAAGGCCAGACTTGTGGCCAGAGGGTATACACAAACCTATGGAATTGATTATCAGGAGACATTCGCTCCCATGGCAAAATTGAACACCATCAGAATTCTGCTATCCATTGCTGCAAACCTTGAGTGGCCTCTACACCAGCTGGATGTAAAGAATGCCTTCCTCAATGGTGAATTGGAAGAGGAGGTGTTCATGGATGCTCCTCCTGGATTTGAGAATCACTTTGGAGGTAATGTCTGTAGGCTGCACAAATCCCTCTATGGATTGAAACAGTCCCCTAGAGCCTGGTTTGAGAAATTCTCGAAATCAGTCAAGAATCAAGGCTACACACAAGGACAGTCGGACCACACAATGTTCATCAAACCGTCTGGAACTGGTAAGGTGGCAGTCCTGATTGTTTATGTGGACGACATCATCATTTCAGGAAACGATGAGGAGGAAATACACAGACTAAAGCAGTGCTTATCCTCTGAATTTGAAGTCAAAGACTTAGGACCACTGCGTTACTTTCTAGGCATGGATGTAGCAAGATCGAAGAAGGGAATCTATGTGTCACAAAGGAAGTAAATACTGGACCTCCTTAAAGACACAGGAATGACAGGTTGTAGACCAAGTGACACACCAATCGATCCCAACCTCAAATTGGGAGATATAACTCAAGGGACCCCGGTGGATGTGGGGAGATATCAACGACTAGTGGGAAAATTAATTTATCTTTCCCATACACGCCCAGATATCGCTTTCGCAGTAAGTATGGTAAGTCAATTCATTCATTCTCCTTACGAGGAACATTTGGAAGCCGTATACAAGATCCTCAGATATCTGAAGAATACTCCGGGGAAAGGGCTGTTGTTTAAAAGATGCAGTGTGAGGAATATAGAGGGCTTTACAGATGCTGATTGGGCAGGATCAGTCACTGACAGAAGATCAACCTCGGGGTACTGCATTTTCTTATGGGGGAACTTGGTTACTTGGCGAAGTAAAAAGCAAAATGTTGTGGGTGTTTAAAGAACTACAGTTAGGATTTGAAGCTCCTATGAAGCTGTTCTGCTAACAAGTCAGCCATCAACATTGCAAATAATCCAGTACAACATGACAGGACCAAACACATTGAGATTGATAGACACTTCATCAAGGAAAAGCTCGAGGATGGTTCGATTTGCATGCCATATGTTCCCTCAGCACAACAGATCGCAGATGGCTTTACAAAAGGGAATTCCCGACCAAAGTTTGAGGACTTTACAAGCAAGTTGGGCATGGTGGATATATTTGCACCAACTTGAGGGGGAGTGTGGAAAAATGGAAATACTATTTTCTATTTCTAGAGGATAATTATCCTATATTTGTTACCTTGTTTTGTAGTGTGTATTTTAGGGAACATAATATTCCGGCTCTAGAATTAGGTTCGTTATTCTGTATATATTCAGACTTTGTTCTTTAGTGTATCAAGCAAGAAATAATAGTTCTTTCTTCAAATTGTGTTCATCTTTTCAACAATACCCAAAGGCAATTAGCAACCTACTTGGAGCAGGCATGAGTGTGGTGGTCAGTTTCATGTGTGTGTAACCAAATCTATTCATGTATGCACCCATAGTTGTAGATTATGATGCACCCATAGTTGTAGATTATGATGCATTCTCACAAGCAGTTACTACAAAACACAAGCATATCCTCACACATGATAACATGACGTTCACACAAATATGGCCAAAAATAAGATTTTC
Organism: Dorcoceras hygrometricum; assembly: GCA_001598015.1. NCBI lineage: Eukaryota > Viridiplantae > Streptophyta > Magnoliopsida > Lamiales > Gesneriaceae > Dorcoceras > Dorcoceras hygrometricum. The sequence goes on along the minus strand of KV019049.1, from coordinate 490,951 downwards.
TTTTGCATGTGGATGGATAGATAGAATAGATAGGTAGATAGATTTTACATGGGTGATGGGGAGCAGGGGGTAGAGAGAGATAGGCCAACTCATCTGGTCTGCTTTGTTATATATTACGTGGATCACTTTTGTGATTAATATCCTTTATTTTCTTATTAATATAATTTCGTTTCCAAAGATCTTCATAAACATAAATACAAGCTTGAAAATTTCTGTATCCCTGTCTTCTCATGTATGTGCACCATGAAATCTTGTAATTGTTTGAAAACAATAACGTGTAAAGTGTACTATTGTTTAGGAATAAGAACTTTGTAATGATCATTTTAGTTTGAGGGGTTTAAATCCTAATTAAATCCTTTCCATATTTTGATTGGTTTATTTCATGATCATGCACATCCGTTATTCTGCTAAGGTATAGTCTTTTGTGCACTATATTCTTTTATTTTGTGAATGGATGAGGAAAATGTATCCTCCTTTCCAAGTCTCCTTTTAGAATTCAAATTCTTAGTGCATATATATCTCAATAAGATGACTTCATTAGATTTGAGATTACCTAGACCCACTTTGCTAGTGAAATTTGCAGTCCTATAAGCTCCTTAGATCTATTTTTTGTTGATTTCTCTGTTATGCCATCCATTCTCAAATGAAATTACAGATGGTGTGATATGCAAAACACAGCGTTGAAATCTGTTTTGTTCGTATAGGAACAAGAATCATCATTTTTTAACCAAATTAAGAATAATTTGTGAGCTCTTGGTGAATTGTTTTGATAGTGATTTTTTTATCTTTTATCATGGTCTTTCTTTCTGTAAGAATAAATCTTGGCTTGGATCAATAATCAATACGGTGATTGGGAATTTAAAGCTATCAATTTCAAACATTCACATCAGATACGAGGATCTTGAGAGGTATGCAGGTTTTTATCCCTGAATTCATCTTTCCTCCTGCCCCTCTGCCCCACTTCTCTGCTCCCTTGTCCCCTGATCTTCGAATGTCACCCAAAGCAACCGTTTCATAGTGCCCCTGTTTATCAGCAATCCAGGTCATCCATTCGCAGCTGGTGTTACCTTGGACAAACTTTCAGCGATAACAGTGGATGACAATGGGAAGGAGACTTTTATAACTGGAGGTGCACTGGATCAAATCCAGAAGGTTCATGTCCCTTTAAATCTTAATTAAGCTGAAATGGAATGTGTTTCATCAACTGCTCCTATGGAATAATCAATTCCTTATGCTTGAGGTTTTATTATATTTCTCAGAACTTACCTGTTGCAACTTGATTCACGTGCATCCAGGTTTATGGTGCCTTCTGAATTTTGATTTGCTGATCAACTGCTATTATAATGAGTTATTGCTATATCTCTACTTAACATAAAGTTTGCTTGAATGTTATTATATGTCAAAGCTATCTGTTCTCCAAAAAGAATGGCATGGTTTGACAAGATAGATAAGTTCCATCTATGTCAAAAACAATTGTGACTAGTTTGATTGTGAATATTTGAAACTGCACCAATTTCACAAATTAGATAGGGGAAAAACTTTGATCAGGTTCATGGGAAGTTTGGTAGAAATATATTCTGATTACAGAACATGATGAGCACTCACAAAATTCACGAAGCTTATGGAATTTGTGATTGCTACGAAGCCATTTTTTTTCTTCATGGTAATACTCCTAGCCTAGAAGGTTCTTTTGCATCTGCTTGACTTTTCTTTGTTATACGCATCTTGTCCTCCTGTATATCTCCTTCCGTTGAAATCTACAGACTGCTAATACTTGTTATGGCTCTTGTTTGGTCCAGATTTAGTTTTGTTTGACTTTGTATTTGATTCCTTTTGTGACATTTAGTCTGCAGAACTTGAACGATTGGCTATTTATTGGGATTCTGATATCAATCCATGGTATCTTGAGAAACCATGGGAGGATTTGCCACCAGCTGAGTGGGCTCAGGTATGTTCAAGTTGATCAGCGGATAATTGCTTTCTATCATTTTATGCTTTTATAATGTATCTAATCCATGTGCTCTAGGTTTTCAAGTTAGGTACAAAGGATGGAAAACCTGCGGCCAGTGACATCCTTAAGCACTCTTATATTTTGCAACCAGTGAGTGGAAATGCTAGTTATTTGAAAGACCGTCCAAATATGTCTGGGAAGAGTAGTCAGCCTGTGCAGAGAGTTACCATAAATCTAGATGATGTGACTCTATGCTTGTCAAAGGTTGGTTTTTACAGTCCCTTTATCTAGGCTTTTACCCTCCTGCTATGCTTAGAATATTATCCACTCCTTAAATCTTAGCAATTTGTCCTCTCCATCTCTATGTACTGCAGAATGGTTATGGGGACCTGTTGAAATTGGCAGATAACTTTACAGCCTTCAACCAAAGACTAAAATCTGCTCACTATCGCCCACTGCTTTCGGTGAAAGCTGATCCAAAGTCTTGGTGGAAGTACGTGTTCAGAGTAGTTTCAGATCAAGAGAAGAAGGGCAGGTATCTGTCTAGTTAAATTTATGTTGTAGGAATTCTCCCACCATACCCCACACATACACAACATCTATGTCAAATCCTTACTTCTCAGAAACTTCTGTTTTATCTTTATCTTGCTCCAGTGGAAAGTTATCATGGGAGCATGTCTTACGCAATGCAAGATTACGTAAGAAATACATTTCCCTGTATGCTGCATCACTCAAATCAGATCTTGATCGAGCTGTAGTGGATGACAATAAGGACATAGAGGAACTTGACCGTGAACTGGATATTGAAGTCATTCTTCAGTGGCGGTATTCTCTTAGATTCTTTCATTGATGATGTTGGTATATGATTGGTATATACTGTTTTGAACTGATAAGGGTGTAGTATTACGTTTGAGGTCATTGTACTCCTTTAAGTGCGATCTCCTGGTTGTTTCTGTTTGAAAATACTACTAGCTTTTGGTTTGTGTGATTCAATTGGTGGCCATCGAGCCTGCTATTGTTTACGAATTTCAACTTGAGCATGTTGTAATAGTTGTTTTACCTTCAGAATTTTGCCATATATATATTTGTTAATTACTAAATTACTTTCTTCAAATAGGATGTTGGCTCACAAATTTGTGGAACAATCAATGGATTCAGGAAACAAAAATAAACAGAAAGCAAAGAAGTCATGGTGGCCATTTGGACGGTAAATAACTTTTATGTTAAACTCATTGTTTCACCCTTCCGAAAGCTTTTTGGGCCAGTGTATTTTTATGTCAATGCTATTCACTCCCTATCTCAGGACAAACCAACCTGAAAAAGATGGAAACGAACCAGGGGTTCTGACAGAAGAAGACTGGGAGAGATTAAATAATATTATTGGTTTCAAGGATGGGGATGCTAAACAATCCTCCAACCCTGAGAGTGGGGACTTGCCATATATTTTGTTGAAGCTTCACATGAGACATAATGCTTCGAAGCTGATAGGTTTTCAGGAGTGCCTTGCTGATCTATCCTGTGATAATCTCGATTGTTGCGTGAAACTTTACTCAGAGGCCAAAGTTTTTGACATAAAGTTGGGATCATACAGATTGTTATCCCCAAATGGTCTTCTTGCTGAGGTGGGGTGCCTCAAACCATCTTCTCTGCATTTTTACTGGAATGCTTATGAAAAGTTACTTTCTAGTAAACAGATGAGTCTGTGATTGCGTATTTTTCTGTTCGTTCTTGCTACAGAGTGAAAGTGCTTCTGATTCACTAGTTGGTGTCTTCAGCTATAAACCTCCTGATGCTGATGTTGACTGGAGCATGGTTGCTAAAGCCTCACCATGCTATGTTACTGTAAGATCACTATTTCTAATCCAAAATTAGTTCGAAGTATCCGGCTTTTGACTGATGAATACTCTGACTCAGTATTTGAAGGATTCCATCGATCAAATCATTAACTTCTTTCAAAACAATGCTGCTGTTAGTCAGACCCTAGCCCGAGAGACTGTTTCTGCTGTGCAGGTCTGTCAATCCTTTTTTTTCACCGAACTGCTTAATGCAACACTCATGCATTTATAACATTTGTTCTTTAGGCTTTTGTTTCTTTTATGAACATTGTTAATGCCTGGTTTTCATTTGGGAAAGAAAACATTTCATTTCTTGGGAAGGTTTTAGAACTTTCCAACTATTAGGAAATACCATCTTTTGGTAATGACAAAACGGGGATCAGTTTTTTCCCCCAATTTTTGGTCTTTGTTTTGGTGGTTTTGGGTGTCTGAGAACCAATTATGTGATGGTTGCACATTAATATCATGGAGTTAGATTTAGCAACTTTGGTTTCTTTAGAGCTGAACATCTTTATGGATTACTAGTGAACCAAGTACATGTGGGGGGTGGGGGGTGAGGGGGTGAGGGACTAGAGTTGAGGCCTCTTAACATCTGAAATACATTCTTTTCCAGTATTACAAAATGCATCAAAGGCATCATCGAAAAATCATATGATAAGATGCGTTCCGTGATAATTAGTATTTATTGTTTAATGCTTTCCTTCCAGATGACATTTGATGAAGTCAAGCGCACGGCAACTCGACAAGTGAATAGAGCGTTGAAAGAGCGCACCAGGTTCGTATTTTCATTTCAGCAAGCCCGATTTTTGCCAAATGAAATGGATGTGGCCAGATGATGCATCCAGGCATTGGTAAAAAAATATGACTAAAGTAAGAAGTAACTGAAGATAGAGATGAAATGGGATATAAAATGCCTGACGAAATGCTTATGTAGTTAGGTAACATAATAAAAGATTTGTGGTTTTTTGGTAACATCTATGACTTATTGGCTTTTTTTTTTTTTACCTTGTGTAGTACCTTACTTTGTTGAAGTCGTAATTTAACTATCTTTCGACAACCTGAAAAAGTAGAGTGTAAAGAGATGAAGAGTCAACAGAAAATAATAAATAAAAAAATGAACATGGAACTTATCACAAGTAACCCTGAATGTAGTGTCTTTAAGAAGGCAAAAAATAAGAATTATCAGACTGCTTGAGATATAATTAGTTACGTGAGGTGTTTAGTAGAATGTAATATTGGATTTTGAAATGACTTAGTTCATGACCCTGATGTAATGGTTCAAACTTGTTTTACTTTCATAGCTAACCACATGGCTACCTAGAAATATACAAATCAGGCATTATAAAGTACTTGGAGTTTTTTAGTTTTTGGATACTTAATAGGCAGGTGAGATATGGCAATGGTGTAATTCGTGATGTTTGATTGAAATTGGTTGGTAATGGTTTGAACTGTGAGAAAGTTTCCAACTTGTTGGCTGGCCTTTTGTCCGGAAGAAGATACCGGAAAGGAGTGACAGGGAGAGGGGCAGCAAGGTACAGCAGGTAGGAGTACAAAAGTTCTTACTCACATATTCGATCTTGGGTTATAATGGATAGGGGTTTGCTCCGTTGTCTAAAGCGTTGGCAAGCATGCCATGTATTTCTTTTAGAAAAATGTTGTCTACCGCCCTTTACAAATTTTGGTGTTGTGGTAATGTGATTGTTAGGATCAGAATGGAAACGGGCACATGTACATATATCGGACATCATATTTTGTCTATTGGTGGTGATATAGTAAAGATCCTATAAGACCTCAATACATTGTTAGCACAACCGAGATTCTCCTTCACCTATATCCAGTTTAGTTTATGAACTCATGGGGTTGGTGCTGCATTTTTCCATGCCAAACTTTTTCACGTGGCGTGGTAATGTGATTGTTAGGATCAGAACAGAAACAAGCACATGTACATATAGCAGACATCAAATTTTGCCTATTGGTAGTGAGGTATAGTAAGGATCCTCTAAGACCTCAATACATTGTTAGCACAATCGAGATTCTCCTTCACCTATATCCAGTTTAGTTTATGAACTCATGGGGTTGGTGCTGCATTTTTCCATGCCAAACTTTTTCACGTGGCGTGGTAATGTGATTGTTAGGATCAGAACAGAAACAAGCACATGTACATATAGCAGACATCAAATTTTGCCTATTGGTAGTGAGGTATAGTAAGGATCCTCTAAGACCTCAATACATTGTTAGCACAATCGAGATTCTCCTTCACCTATATCCAGTTTAGTTTATGAACTCATGGGGTTGGTGCTGCATTTTTCCATGCCAAACTTTTTCACGTGGCGTGGTAATGTGATTGTTAGGATCAGACGGAAACAAGTATATATACATATAGCAGACATCAAATTTTGCCTATTGGTAGTGAGGTATAGTAAGGATCCTCTAAGACCTCAATACATTGTTAGCACAACCGAGATTCTCCTTCACCTATATCCAGTTTAGTTTATGAACTCATGGGGTTGGTGCTGCATTTTTCCATGCCAAACTTTTTCAACTCTTTCGTATACTTCGCTTGATTGATAAAAATGTTGAGTCCAGCTGCTTTACTTGTATGCCAACATAAAAAGTTGTCCCATCAGTCATCTCAAATTTGCTGAAGCAATGCTGCCTTAAAAATGGGCCCGGATCCTAGATGAAAATATTGTCATGCGACACTGAGAAACCACGTATCTAGAACCTCCACTATCCCAAGGGAAACAACTCTGATTTGCTTTGTTCTCTTATTTTATGTTCACTTGGTTTGATGTGATTGGATACGATAGATAATTGCGATTCTTAAAACATTGATTAGGATTTGGAATAGTATTAATAAATAATCCTACATTTGGTTTGATTGATTGAATTTTGAACAAGGCAAATGATGTTTTAGCCTTTTCAATAATTAGTTAATAAATACGAACAAGGTATATACTAAGGTAATATTGTAATGTTCTATTTTCAATGATTGACAATATTATTCTTAATATATATTTTTATACTAATTAGTTATAAGAGGGTAAAATCATTTACATGCAAAATTAATCAATCAAACAAATCATACGTTTCTTTATTAAACACATTCATTTACGTATCTTACTAAATGTTTTAATACCCACAAAATATCAATCATGTCCAATCCCATCCCTAATACCAAACCGACTCTTAGTAGTTTCTTATCCATCTTTGATAATGATTTTTCAATGTAATATATGTACGAGTTAATCATTAGGTTAGTTATCCGTTCATTCTCAACAAACATTGATTGATAGTCCCTACAGAGCTATAAATAGAATCAAGTTGTATAAATGTAGTTGGAACATAAATAATGATGTTCACCTGTAGTTTCATTGCCAGGGGAGTGCATTTTACAAATTTGGAGAAATAATCGTGATTCACAAAAGTAAAAAACTGAATCAGAGTGGTGGTGCTATGGACCATAGTTTTATACACCGCCGTAACTGTATGATAAATAAGGAAAATGTAATATTTCTGAGTGCATTGCTACTCTAATTATATTATGATCTAAGAGGTTCTTGATATTATTATTATTCCATTCCTCTTTTTGTGGTACTAGCTGGACTTCAGTTCTGCTAATCCACATATGGGTAAATAATTACGCAAAGATAACCAAGATGTCATGGTTAATGTTTACTAATTATTTTTTTCTGTTTATTCATTTTGCTGTTCTTTTACTTGCGTTAATGCCACTCATCTTTATGGACTAATTGTTGACATACCTTTTTCAGGTTTTTTTTGGATTTCGATATTGCAGCACCGAAAATTACGATTCCCACTGAATTTTGTCCGGATAGTGTCCACCCTACTAAGCTCCTACTGGACTTGGGAAAACTAGTGATTCGTTCTCAGGTTGATTTTGCAAGATTTGGAAGTTTATTTTATTTAATATTTTAGCCTAATTTGTTAACTAATATCAATTTGTGTAGGATGATGCGGAGTTTACTTCACCTGACAAGAGGAATATATACTCACAGTTTGATCTGGTGTTGAGAGATGTATCAGCGTTTTTAGTTGATGGTGATTATCATTGGAGCCAAGCTTTCTTGGATAGGAATGATGTTGTATCCAACCACAACTTCATTAGTTTTCTACCTGTTATCGATAAGTGTGGTGTATTTCTGAAGCTTCAGCAGGTAATTATCATTGCTCTCATGGTTGAAGTTTAGCCAAAAACTAATGTGGGTTTCTATAATTTTTTTTGGCGAATGCTATGATGCTTTCAATCTGGATTTTCAGATTAGATCACCAGTTGCCTCCTTTCCCTCAACAAGACTCTCTGTGCGGTTGCCCTCCATGGGTTTGCATTTTTCTCCTTCTCGTTATCATCGTCTAATGCAAGTTGCTAAGATTTTTCAAGGAGAGGATGCCAATCGTACTGATGTTGTTCGTCCTTGGGATCAATCTGATCTTGAGGGATGGTTATATCATTTAACCTGGAAGGTTACATTTACTTTTCTCAGTTAAAAGAGTTCCTTATTATGATAACCTTCTTTATTGTGGTATTACAACCTAATTTTATATCAAGTCTATTGTTTTTTAGGGTGTAGGAGGTAGAGAAGCTGTATGGCAACGGAGATACTTCTGCATAGTTGGACCTTTTCTCTATGAGCTAGAATCCCCTGGGTCGAGAAATTACAAAAATTACTTCAGGTCTCGACATGTTCGTCTAATATTGTTTTTAACTTTTTAACCATAACAAATTGTGGTTTCGGCATGAATAAAACACGGGCACCATGTTTGAGCTGCTTCCACGGACAAAAACTAGATGAAATTCACTTTTCCCATTTACATAACACGTGTTCAATGATAAAAGATGTAAGGAAGTGATCTTTCTGAGGTAGGTGGTGAAAATGAGGTGTTAAGATAGCACGAGACTAGCATGTTAGAACAATTTATCTTGAGAGTGGTTTTAAAATTCTCAGTCTGTATGTCACTATCTTGCATCCAATTCATCTTAATACTCATACAAATTTTTGCCGTAGATAGGGTGCTTACTGTGACACAAAAAAAAATGTAACACTCAAGAACAATACAAGATAAGAATTAACACAACAAGAATTCTACAATATAAACTGAAATTGTATTAATAATGTCTGAGGTAAGAAAAAAACTATATTGAAATACTATCCTCTCCCACTAAAGAAGAAAGATCCTCCTTGCTCTAGCTTTGCTAACAAGTGAAACAAATTCTCATGTATCCTTAAAACTCCCAATCTCCCACTTTTATCTTTCCACGAGTTGCTGTATGGCATGTTTGCGAGAGGTGGAGACCTAGGACCACGATCTTATTCATTACCCTTTTACGAGCTGCCTTTGGTTCGGAGTTTGATGGAGTTGGGGTATGGTATGGGTAGCTCCGAGATCAATGAGAAGAGTTTTTTGCTGCAGATTTTGGACAAGACCTTGATAGGAGGGTCAGATTGTTTTGGACAGCGGTAGTTCATGTACAAACTGTTTACTCTGGTTGGAGAGGAATACAAGGATTCTTGACAACGTAATAGAGGTGGTTGAAAGGTGTTGGGACACGATTAAGCTTCTTCCTTCTAACTGGATTGGGAAGCATAAGGAGTTTAAGACATATCAGTTTACTTACGGGTGGAGTTATTGTTAATATGATTTGGGTTTTTTGCTTTTTGTATCTCTTGTCCATTTTTTTGAGGAATGAAAAGGAAATTCTGTGCTTATGAATCCAGCTTGGAACCTTATATTTAATTTGTCTCAGCAATTTTCCATCAAATCTTCTAGATCTTCGAAAGTCTTCGTATTCCTTTCCATCTAAAATGACTACCAGATAAAGTTAATGATCACAATTCGGAATAATCTACCATTCTGCCTATGTCATGACCAAGATCTGTTTGAGTAGTCTCGAAAAGAACTAGGAGAACAACCCAAATAAAACCCAATTCTGCCAAAGTTTGAACCAAAGAAGGCTGAGAGAAGGGTAATGAATAATTGATTGATCTTAAGATTCCACCCCTTGCCTACACATCACTCACCAACTTGAGCAAAGAGAGCACGAGGGAAATCTCTTCTACATCTCCTTGCAAGTTGTTAATATTCCAAGAATTTGGACCTTTAAAGGAATCGGCGCCCTCCAAATGGATTGGTAAAGAGGAAAAGGTTGGAAAGATTGTTCAGGAAAAGAATCATAACAGGTTTTGACTGGGAAAGGCCCTAGTAAAGCACCAAGTAATCAACCTTTTAATCCCTCAACTCCCGACGAAATGCAAGCTTCAAGAAAGCTAGTCGATTGAGTGAATGGGTGAAGGAAAGAAAATAGGAAATCGGCTTGTTATGACCCCAGAGATCTCATACAGAGACGGGAATAAATCCTCAAAAGAATGAATCCAGAAAACTCCAATCGATGTCATAAGCCTTCTCGAAATCGACTTAAAAAACCCGACCTTTCTTTTTCTTCAACCTGAACTCCTCCAGCAACTCAGTAGCAATAAGGGCAACAGTGTTTTCCTTTACATTCTGCTAATGTGAAAGGGATCAACTTCCTCAACATCGAGGATAAAAACTTTAGAATTGATCTTATAAAGGCTGGAGACCAAACTGATAGGGAATTTTTTTTTTCTTTGGATCAAGCATTTGTAAGTTTCATTAGTGAGTCCACTGATGTGGACAACTTTTCTCTGAAACTTGGAAGAAACATGTGACAACCTGATTTTTTTAGGGTTATTGTATTTTCAGGATCATATAAATCAGATATAACGTTTCTAATCTCTATCTTAATTTTGTTTTTTTACCATGGTTACATAACAGCGTACATATTGCTTTTGCTTTTATATTTCTAATATATTTTTTTTTTTATTTACCTAGTTTACGAGGTAAACAACTACTCCAAATGCCTGCTGAATCTGTTGGGGAAGTGGAACATGTGCTAGCTTTATGTGATGCTGAGCGTTCCTCTTCTAAGGTTAGCCATGGGAATATTTGTAGGCATCACTTAATTGGATTTCTTTACTTTCTAGTTTCTAATTTGTCATCATATTGTTTCCCTAGGTTGTGGAAGATGCAAATGCTCTCATTTTACGTTGCGATTCTGAAAATTCAAGCAAGACTTGGCGAGGTTATATTCAGGGAGCCATTTATCGTGTATCGGTACACCCGACTTTCTGCTTTAGTTCATTGCTTAATAAGACTACACTGCCTAGTTATTAATAGCAGTTGGACTTGTGGCTTTGTTTATGAACTCTCGTTTGATTTGATTTTATTAGAGATAATCCAATGCTATTAAGATTTACTGTAATCTGGTTGGTTATAAGCTTAGGTTTGTTAGCTTGTATATAAGTTTTCTTAATCCAAATACTGATAGCATGCGGTTCTGCAAGATTCTTTTAGTCGTGATGAAATAAAAAAGTTTCCAAACAGTACCAAAAATGTTGCCAACAATTGCAGTTTGTTTAGCTTTTTCGGTGAAAGTTCTGTTTAAAAAATAAAAAATTAGAGAGAGAAGCTGACTTTTTATCTTCTTTTGTACATGACCTTCTCAATGAGTGTTGAGGAATATAATAGATGAAGGAAGTTTAGTTCTTTCAGTGAGAAACTTTTAAGAATGTTATGCTAACCTTGTTTTCCATTTTTCCTGCTTTTGTGGAAAAATTGTTGTATGGGTTCTTTGCTGTCTCCTAATTTTGTTGACCTATTGCATTCTTGTTTTGGTCTCTAAGTTGGTGTATACATCTCATCACTAATGGATTCTATCGGCCTTCCTTTTTTTCTTGTTTTTCTTCCCTTCAAGGTCTTGTATTGTGTTGAGATAAGGTATGAAACATTAAAATACTAGTCCGACCGTTTCTCTCATTTCATCATTTACATTAATATTGTTGATCGGCATACAGCATTACCGGCCAGGTTTTTTGTCCCATTGCTGGAACCCTCTTTTAGAAATCCCTATTCTATAATTTCTAACAAGAGTTTAGTATGTGAAAGAATCCTCAAATGTAACTTGCAGGGAACTGCTCCTATTGCTGGTCTAATGGAAACCTCATCAGATTCAGATGACTCAGAACTTGGTAATAATGACCTGGCAGATCTATCAAGGACGGAGAAATTATTTTTCACTGGTGTACTGGATGAATTGAAGATATCGTTGAGTTACACCAGCCAGGTAAGAATGTTTTATTTTTGGCGTACTGCCGTATAAAAACTTTAAAATTTCAACTGTTACATGCTCAACATTTGTGCTTGTGTTTTATGTCTAGAGAGATCAAAGTTTTATGAAGCTGCTTCTTTCTGAGGAGAGGCGCTTGCTTGAATTTCGTGCAATCGGTGGACAAGTAAGTTCATATAGCTGATATAACTCATATCACATTAGATTTCTTTGTCTATAAGTTGAATCTTTTATGCAGGTTGAAGTTTCGATTATAGCAAATGATGTTTTTATTGGCACGGTTCTTAAAGCCTTGGAGATAGAAGATTTAATTTGCAGTAAAGGCACATCTCAGACCTGTTACCTAACAAGGTCATTTATTCGGAATGAAGAGACACCTTTCTCTTTAGGCGATAGAGAGATTGCAACTCGTTCCAGCAATGATGTTAATAAATATGATGGAGATGATGAGTTTTTTGAGGCTTTTGATAGTCTTAATGATTCAGTTGGGAGTCCGTTATCGCCAGCTGATGGATTGGAACATATGAGTTCACGTATTACATCATCTCCTAGCTCAATGTTGAAAACACCGAGTTTTGATCGTGTTCCTGGATTACTACCTAGTGATACTCAACTGGATGCTGATCAAATGGGAGTTACTGCTGCATTAGACAGTTTTGTTAAATCTCAGATTATAATCTTTGATCAGAATTCAACTCTTTATGCCAATGTTGACAAACAAGTAAGCCAGTCCTCAGTGTTCTTTGCATCTATTAAAAACCAACATTTCCTTCTCAACAGAATCTTGGGCGTAGCTCTACATAATACCAAAAATGAGGGAAAATTGCATACTAATTCTTTTGGAACTTGAAATGTACTGAGTTTAGGCATCGAATAACATAAATAACTAGAGGTTAATCAATCCGTCATTGAAACCCCCATAAGGCGAATTTGTAAAATGAATATAATCTTTGGCTTATTTTATACACGTGAATATATATAATTATGATTATACTTTATTATTGGTTAATGTTGCTATTCACACGAATAGATAATCTACATGGATCCTGTTACCAAAGGTGTGAATAATTCTTGGAGCAGATCTGGGCATCTTGCCTCCGGAAACTAGTCAATTGTCGTTTTGTTGAATTTTAAGTTGTAGGTTGTTTGGTTACCCTGATTAGAATAATCCCATCAAACGTTTGGTTTAAAGTTACTACCAATTATCTGTTTTACATAAATCAAACAGATCATTATTATTTATTTTACACTAATGAAGTTATTTATATAGAATATACTGACCCTCGTGCCATTTTTATTTATATTTATTTATTGTTAAAAAGGATGTAACTTACTACACGCATGCATTATCTCTACATCTGGAAACTAGTCAAATTGTCCTTTTACTGAGTTTTAGTTACTTTGAGTGTTAAATAGGTTTGTTATACAAATTTATTTAATGGGGTTTTCTAGCAGAATAACAGCATACACACATCTCTAATATCTATTATCTATATATTAGTGTATCTTTGATATTTATGATGATATTAGTCAATGGATCGAAGGAACTTAGATAGAAATACACATTCCTGTAAATAATTCGGCACTAAATATAGGTTGTTTTATGTTTATTTATTGATTAAACAGATTTCACATAGGGTGTCCGATTTCCTACCAATTTCAAATTTGATCAATTGATTCTTTGGGCAGTCTTTTGACATGCCTTGATTTGACTAAGTGTGGAATGATGTAATCTTTTCATTGCTTGCAATCATACCACTGGAGAATTCTGTACAATTTTTTGTTTTCCTTTGGGTAAATGGTATACTTCTATGTCTTGTGCATGTGCTGCTTTCCTGTGTGTTATGCTTGACTAGATATACGCCATAGATGTAAGTCTGATACTCTTTCTCATATATTTATTCGGCAGTAATTGGCATCTCTGTTTCGTTTTCCCTTTTTTCTCTTCAGGTGGTGGTTACTCTATCTACCTTGTCATTTTTCTGTCGTAGGCCAACCATTTTGGCCATTTTGGAGTTTGTAAATGCCATCAACACTCAGGATGATAGCTGTGAATCTTTCAGTGACTCTTCTTCATCAGCTCCTGCACCTCGTGATACATCTCTCAGTGATTCATCTTCAACCGCTCATGCACCTCTTGATGCATCTAAGGAAGTGGTTGATGATTCTTTGCCTCATCCTTCAGTTCCACGGGTAGAGCCTGTAATTAAATCTTTGCTGGGAAAGGGAAAATCCAGAGTGATCTTTGATTTAGTTTTAAATATGACTCGTGCCGAGATAATTTTGATGAAGGAAAATGGTTCCAAGCTCGCTACTTTATCTCAGAATAATTTTCTAACTAACATAAAGGTGTTATTATTTATTCTTTTTTCTTTAGTAGAAGATATTTGAATATTACGCTTGCATGCTTGCATGGATCTAATATTATTTTCTCTCTTCTTGTGACAGGTGTATCCTTCTTCTTTTAGTATAAAAGCATCACTTGGAAATCTTAGGATAAGCGATGATAGTCTTCTTAGCAGTCATATGTATTTTTGGGCATGTGATATGCGGAATCCTGGTGGCAGTTCTTTTGTGGAGGTATTTTACAGTTCGACAGTTTTTTAGTGTTGCGTTTCATATTGCAAAGATAGTTAAATTTGTACTCCTAAAATTCCCTGAATGTAGGCATATTCATTAATTTATGCCTTAGTAACTGAAACTATAATTTCGTTATTGCATGTTGTTTGAAAATTTTTTAGAAACATCTGATTGCTAGATTACAGACTAGTTATTATATTTGTCTTTCTGCCCAGGGATGTAACTTTTTATTTAAGAAAAGTTTCACCATTTTGAGCTAGAAGATTAAGCATCACTATGTGGTTCAGATACACTTATAAAGCATGTATAGTGATTCAGTGAAAAATCTGTTTGGGAGATGGTTCTAAATTATTAACTTCAAGTTTGGGTTAATAATTTTTTTTCATTTTCAGTTTTCAAGGTATTTAGAACCTATGTCTGTATTTTCCTATACTATACGCATAAGCAATTGCAATATTTTATTGAGTTGACTAAAATTTTTGATTGTATATGGTGAACAAATGAATTAAGTGTATTTTTTTCTGTGAATTTACAGTTGGTATTTTGTTCGTTCAATCGTGAAGATGAAGATTATGAAGGCTATGAATACAGCCTCCTTGGGCAGCTATCTGAAGTTCGAATAGTGTTATTGAATCGTTTCGTGCAAGAGGTTATATTTTTTGATTGCTTTAGGATACCAACTTGCACGAATTCGTAGTTACGTAAATTTCATCTTGGAGAATTACTTGCAGGTAATAAGTTATTTTATGGGCCTAGTTCCTAGCAATTCCAAGGATGTTATCAAGGTAAATGTTCAAGCAGCAAACTCAGAAAAGTGGTTTACACGAGGTGAAATCGAAGGATCACCTGCTGTGAAGTTGGATCTTTCTCTTAATAAGCCAATTATATTAATGCCTCAAAGAACGGACAGTAAAGAGTGAGTTTGAAGTTTTCATTGTCATCCTTGATTATGATATACCCAATTAGCTAATTCCATATTGGTTCATCACTACATTAAACCAAGTGTATGATATGCGTAATTATGTCATCTTGCAGTTATTTGAAGCTTGATGTCGTTCAAATTGCTGTTAAGAACACCTCTAAATGGATTGGAGGGAGTGAAAATGAAGTGAAGGCATTACATGTGGATATTTTAGAAGTTCTTGTAAGATACTTTTGAACCTTGCTGCATATAACTTAAATCATTGTGCTTGATTATTGTTTGGCTCCCCAGAAATTAAGTTCCTGGTGTTTTATTTTTGGAATAGGAGACATAGCCTCATGGTTTCTTGTTGTGGATTATCCTAATCTCTTTGCATATTAGTTCTTGAAAAATGTTGCATCATTTAGCGATCTGTATAAATTTTATTGAATAAGATTTTGATGCTATTTTTTATGTATTCCTCACCCACTCTACATTTTTCAGTTTGAAGACATCAACCTAAATGTTGGCTCGGGATCAGAATTAGGTGAAAGCATTATTCAAGATGTCAAGGGTGTGTCAATTATCATTCAGAGAACACTTCGTGACTTGCTCCATGAAATTCCTAGTGTAGAGGTTTCAATTAAGGTATTGAACCTGTGTTTAAAGTTGGAGAGTTTGATGTAATACATTATACTTACTCCATATATTTGTTTTGAATGTTACATTCTCCTTTCTTTTAGAGCTGATAATCTTGTGACCCACCCCACATCTATCAGTTGCAATGTGGTGTACGGCTATAGTTTTTCATATTAGTATGATACCTGCTTCATGTCCAATTCTGTTTCTGTTCATACTTAATTTGCATTCTTTGTCCGAAATCCAGGTTGAAGCACTGAAAGCAGCTTTATCCAATAAAGAGTATGAAATAATTATGGAATGTGCACTAGAAAATATTTCAGAAACACCAAACATCGAGCCTCCTACTAAAGATGAAGGCTTGTCCCATTCAGTTGATGTGTCGGAAGATGCAGGTGCTTCAAATTCAAATCCTGCAAAATCTGAAACCGAGAACAGGGAGAAAACATGGGTTGCAACAAAGATTTCTGTTGATATTGACCTGGTTGAACTCAGTATTCACTATGGGATCACAAGGGATGCGCCTCTTGCCACTCTGCAGGTATTTCATGAGCTACTCCTTGAATTTCACGTTTAATCAATTATGAGATCACGTACTAGAAATATGGCATTTGTCTATGGTACTTCTTGAAACATTACGGCAAGCAAATCAGTCCCATACTCATCAACAGTACCATCTTCTTGGTTATCACTCAGATCATAATTGCATTCTATGGGAATGTTGACTGGCTCATACCCTGGTTTACCTGTGTCATGTACGGACGCTCACATATTTCGGCATGTGAAGTTCTCTTATCGAGATTAAGCCAACCAAGAAAGACTTTAGTTTACCAAGCTCTTTTTGATATCAATTTCTATCACCATACACTGGTACATTTTGAGGGATTCCTATCATCATAGCCACTAGTTTGTCATCCATAAAGCAATAACATTTCACTCCTCTAAAGCTGTATGTTTCATGAACAAGGTATGATCAACTTGACTTTATCCACCCAAGTCTTACCCGACTTTGGTAAATTTCCAAACCAAACTGCCATGAGGTTGTTTGAGTTCATACAATGCCTTCTTCAGGTCTATTTTCCAACCACAAATATACCTTAAGTTCGTTATTTTCCCTCTTGGCTTTATATTCTAAGAAAACATTCACTTACTACCCTCTTAACTTCTTTCCTTTAGGCAGCTTTAACTTCTCATGTATCATGTTATTTAGTCCCTTTATTTCTTCCAAAGCTGCAGCTGTCCATTTGAATCTCTCCATGTGTCACTACGTTCGTTGGAATCGTAATTATGATGTTGCAATGTGTTCTCTGGGCGAACTCAATATGACAAACGATTTGAAGCCGGATGTTGTGCTAAAAATCTTACCTGCTTTGTGATATCAACGGGAACACACATATCATCTCTTGTGGTGATTCTACATGGGTTCTGATGAATGGTTTTTGCAGAATGATATGGGCTTCCTTGGTTAAACAGTTAGTTTACTTTGTGAAGAAAATTAAATATCGGATAATCCTCTAGGATTCGATTTTACCAGACTCTATTTTAAGCACCCTTTTATTGTATAAAACAAGTCCATTTCTTGTCTCTCAATCAACTGGTCATAGTAATCTGATACTGACATCCATCTCTTTATGTTTCATTGCTGAGAATCACTGAGAAACATATTTCGTAAACAACTTCATATTTCTCGCGTGTTCTTGTGAAATAGATACACTTGAGGCTCTAAGACATTGATAACCATTGACGACTTTGGGATTTTACCGAGAAGTGGGATAAATCAGATTGTGTTGGATAATTTGCAGATAATGATTTATGTTCTTGGTGGAGGGATGGGTTCTGAGAGATCTTGATATGCTTGATACTACTGCTGGGTCCATAAAGGTTCTATTAGGTGTGTAGCAGAACCTTCTCTGGTAAATGAAAGCTGAAGATATTTGATAAAAACTTACACATTGTGCAGCATTTGAGAATCACTTTTGGAGTCGTTCTTAGGAAATTTACCGCTAACATAGATTTATACTAAGACTCTGCTAAATAAATAAATTGAAATTATAAATATTCTAATTTGAATCCACATTCTGTGTTATTCCTCACAAGCCTTTTCCAACAAACCATCTACGTGTTTTCAATTATTTTCATGGTTTGGTCTATGTTCGGAAGAACGATTGATTTCTCATTGCTACGATGTGATTATTTTTCTTATACTTTTTTATATCTTTCCTTTCATTTTTCTTTTTTTTTAATTTTTTTAATTTATTTCACTAATAGCAATGCTGTCTATTTCAGATCAGTGGGGTGTGGATTTTATACAAGTCTAATACAGTGGGAGAAGGGTTTTTTTCGGCTACATTGAAGGATTTAACCGTAGTTGATGACCGTGAAGGTACAGCGCAGGAGCTTAGGTTGGCGATTGGCAAGCCGGATATGATTGGATATCAGCCTTCAGAATCCCCGAGTGGGAGTCTGAATAACAATACTGTTGAGGCCACTCCTTTACTGGACAGCACTAGAGAGTTTGTTCCAGCAATGCTCATTGTTGATGCTAGATTTCGTGAAAAGACTACATATATTGTTTTGTGCATCCAAAGACCCCAATTGCTTGTTGCACTTGATTTTTTACTTGCCATAGTTGAGTTTTTTGTACCCACAGTTCGTGGTTCACTATCACATGAAGAGGATCCGAACTCTTCACAATTTGTGGATGCGCTTATACTTGATGGAGCGACTTTCTGTCAACCTTGTGCTGAATTCTCAATTTCTCCCCAAAAACCTTTGATCGTAGATGATGAAAGATTTGATATTTTCACATATGATGGAAAAGGTGGGATTTTGTATTTGAAAGATAGACAAGGATTAGATCTCTCTAGTCCAAGTAGGGAAGCTTTGGTCTATGTTGGGAACGGGAAAAAACTTCAATTTACAAATGTTACAATCAAAGTAGGTATTCATACGTTTATTTTATAAATATATTTCTAAATGACAAGTTTAATTGGTTTCATTCTCTGTCTTCATCTTATTGTTCTAGAGTGGGCAATACTTGGATTCCTGCATTAATCTCGGATCCAACAGCAGCTATTCAGCTAATGAAATTGATAACGTCATTCTGGAGGAAGAAAAAGGAAGCCCCTCTCTCAATTCTTCAGGAAAAATTACGACTAGTGCTGCATCACAAAATACTGTTTCTGGGAGCTCCATAGAATTGACATTTGAATTGCAGGCATGACAATTGCTGAAGATATTCTGGTTTATGCATTTACTTATAGATTGGTTGTTTTGTGATATTTTAGGTCGTTTGTTAACTAACAGTTTTCCTGCAATATGTCGGTTTTAAAACCTGGACTTGCAAATGGAGAATGCTTCTAGAGCCGATACCTTGTTTTTATTTGATGTACAAGAACAAAGAATGTTTTATGCATCTGATAATGAATTGTTTCCAGAGATATTGATTAATTATTGTTTCACAGGCTATCGGCCCAGAGCTCACCTTCTACAATACATCAAGAAATGCTGGTTCACTTAGTTTATTTAACAAACTTTTGCATGCACAGTTGGACGCATTCTCCAGGTATCTTCCTACCTGCTGTTTGTATTCCCTTAGTTTATGGTATTTGAGCCGTACAGTAAATGGCCCGATGCATATTATTTTTAGAATGAGCCTCTACAGATTTTTTTCTTTTGTTGATAACTGATGGAAATTGTGTCATGGGTGGGCCTATGAACGGATAGTGATAAAACATTACTCAAATCTATAACCATCTTGACATGTAGGGGTTTTAAACATGTACTGAGAATCTGAAATGGCCAAAGTATACCGAGAGCTTGTTGGTTCTATTCTTGCTTTACATCTAACATGCATCCCATCCACCACATGACTTTTTTTTTAGATTTACTACGTATTTTATTATGAATTCTTTCATTCTTTCTGGAGGCATTTTAATCTATATCTATATTCCTATAAAAGTGTGAAGCGACGTTAAAGTTTTTGAATTGTGAATTGTCGAAAACCCTATTACAGAATGTATCTACTAAAAATAAATATAATTAATAAAAACGTAAAATTATTTCAAGTTTGTATTAAAAACCATAATATTATATTTCTGGTTATTTATAGGAACCGAATATTATAAATGGAGAAAAAATATAGCAATTATAAGAACGGCGCTCCGTAAACTAAAGATCTATGAACCAAAATATATCAACAACATATATAACTCCGGTACCTTGCTAAATATGAGACCGAAAAAGTTATTAGGACCTTGAAGTTTAATCCTTTCCTGGCACCCTTCCACCCCAAGTTCCCACCTGTTGCCTACATAGTATGCAACAATTCGGGCAAAGATAATAAGAAGCCATTTTTTTGCAAAATTTTGCGAGTGGATAAGGGTAAGTAATCCTTGAGAGCACGTGAACCTTGATTGGGATCTGAGATTTCCAAATAACGTGGAAGAGGGAACATGAAGAAGAGCCATTATCTGGACAAAAAGAATTATAAAAAGCCCTTGAAGGATTCCCAGCCCATCTCCTGATATCAATTACCCTTTGATCAAGCTGACCCTCTCTAACGATCCTAAAGAAAGCTTAACTTATTAACTTCTTTATCCCACAAATCCCTCCTGAAATATAAGTTCCAAGAAATAACTTGTGAAAAAGAAGGGGAATCTGAGTTAACAAAATGAGAGATAAGCCTGTTATGAGACAAAGTAAGTCGGGAAAAGAGACGGATAGAGGTCCACAAATGAAGAATCCTCCCCCCCACCTATCCTCCCAAAACGACGAGTTTGTTGTCTCCTTTTACCATTACCCTCACTCAACGATGAAAAACTGGATACGCTTTAGAGATAAATTTCCATGGGTTTTTAAATGTAATGTTCCTTGCTAGTCCTGCATACCAACCATTATCCTGTAACTCGTATTTGCTCGGTGTAATCCTTTTCCACGAGAAAATTCCACCCCAATTTTGCCGAAAGAGCTCTATTCCTCTGACAAATTTACTACTTCGGTAAATACTCCACTCCTTAATAATACGAGTGAAGAGCTCCATTCCTCCGACAATTTACAACTTCGGTAAATACTCCACTCCTTAATAATATGATGAAGTATTAGATTTGGAAACATCAACAAATTAGATCACACCATCATATAGAACATTGATTTCCCTATTTTATCTTTCCACATGTACAGTTTGCTCTAAATTCATACGAGTTCCAAAATCAGTTTTAAATAATACATTTTATATTATTTATTTACCAAGATGTAGGATCGAGCGCTTGTCGCTTTACCAAAAGCTATAACTGGTGGTAACGATGCAACTTCAATCTTTTAAACCGTATAGCAACACAAGCGTCACGTTTCGATCGCTCTACCGAGCAGGGGCAATTATTGCACCTAAACAATCCCCTCCCAATAATTGCACTCCTTGCAATCAATGGGAATCGAATCCGTGACCTTGGTTCTGATACCAATTGTAGGACCGAGCGTTTGTCGGTTTACCAAAAGTTATAGTTGGTGGTAACGGTGTAACTTCAATATTTTAAATCATATAACAACACAAGTGACACGTTTCGATCGCTCTATCTAGCAGGGACAATTATTGCACCTTAACACAAGATAAATAAAATTAATGGACCCAAAGAAATATTATCACGATGAATGATGATAGTGTAGCTGTTATTTATGGTTGTGAATGATTTATTATCTGTGCCTTAACTGGTGTTTGTTAATTGTACATAGCTTAATGATTCGAAATATATAAACTTTTAAAGAAACACAAGTAATTTGATTTAAGAATTTCAAAATTCTAATAATTTCATTGTTTGTATAAGCTTGATAAAAAAACACGCCATCAAAAGTATTATTTATATATGATATAATAAGAGTAAAAACATTTATTTAAGTTGTCTAAGTTAATTAGGACTAGAATCATAATAACGATACAACCAAATAGTTAATAAATCAAATAATATATTTTTAAATATCATATAATAGAAACATAAATGAAAAATTGAATTTAATTAGTAGGAATATCTCATATAACTCCCATTTTAACTGAGTTAAGACATTAAATATTTTGCCAATTGTATTATTAAACCAACAATATTATAAATAGTATTTCAACCATATGACGTAAAATTGTAGTATCACAACGAAACAATTATATTAGTAATTATAAATTAGGTTTAATATTTACTATTAAAATGACATGAATATTGAAGTAAGTTAATTAGTAAAAAGATTAAAAATGAATCAGAGGTCATTAATGAGCGCAATCTTTTGCTAGGCTGAATCTTTACTGACAGATTTACATTTATAATCTAAATTGGGTGTAAGACACATCTGGTTTTAGGCCTACGTTCTTTCTTTCTTTCTTTTTAATGATGATTAAGACCTTGTGTATGTATTATTTATGTTATATTGGATTTCAATAACTAGGTAATAAAACTTGTGAGTCTATGGTGGCATTCCCAATATTCTAAAAGCTTCAACCTCATCACTTGGACCTGTTGATAGAAATGTTTGATTGAGACGTTCTTTTTTTATGCATCTTGCAGGGTGATTTTAAAGGGAAATACAGTCGAAATGAGTGCAGATGTGCTTGGTTTAAGCTTGGAGAGCAATGGAATCACTATTTTGGAGCCTTTTGATACATCTGTAAAGTTTTCCAATGCATCTGGAAAAACGAGCATACAGTTGGCTGTCTCGGACGTATTCATGAATTTTTCATTCAGCATCATGAGGCTTTTTTTGGCAGTTGAAGAGGATATCATGTCATTTTTAAGAACAAGATCAAATAAATCAACTATATTGTGCTCCGAGTTTGATAGAATCGGAATAATTAAAAGTAATTTACACAAACTAATGTCTGATTCTTAATAGTTTCTTGTATTAAATTTGTATCTGTGAGAAATCTGAAACTTATGTTGCCTGTACCTGACAGATCCAGTTGGTGACCAAGTATATACATTTTGGAGACCTCGTGAACCCACTGGTTTTGCCATACTTGGTGACTATTTAACACCAATGTTCGTAAATATTAAATCCCCTTTATTCTGCATCCTTAAAATTTGCTATGGATCCAATTAATTATATTTTTTATTTTATAGTGACCGGCCACCATCAAAAGGTGTGCTCGCCATTAATACTAGCTTACTGCGAGTGAAGAGACCAAAATCATTCACTTGTCTGTGGCCCCCTTCCTCTTCCGATGACATCGATCATGCTGATTCCATTCAGTTGGCCTCAGAAAAAGGAAGTTCTGAGGGAGACACATTTTGCTCAATTTGGTTGCCTGAACCTCCTAAAGGTTATGTTGCAATGGGTTGCGTGGCTTCTCCCGGCAGGGCTCAGCCACCAATTTCTTCAGTTTTCTGCATCTCGGCATCTTTGGTCACTCCATGTGGGCTTCGAGATTGCATCCGAATTGGACTGTCCTCGAGGTATGTTGAAATTTTTAGTTACAATTTTCCTCTTCCATAGTCAGATCGTTTAATTTGTTTGACTTAACGGAATCAAACCTCTTTTGAGGCCTAATGTAACTCCTTTTACCTTGTTACGATGAGTTTCTTTTTACCATTTTGGAGTCATATTGCGTTGTTGTTGGCAATTTGACTCACTGATCATATCACTTGCTATGTCATGGATATGATGACATTCTATGGCTTCAAGGAAGTGGAGTTAGATGTGCTGTTTCTGATTCATCTCTGTATGATTGGGTCATGATGATGGTGATTTTATTTCCGATTGAATCTCAAGTTTGATGCAACTTTCCAACTACTTCAAGTTATTTGGATTTTGTACTTTTTTCTCTTCTATCTAGAAAACAAGGTATTATATGTGCTATGTATCATTGAAATTGGACTGGGAGCACTGATTTACCGCAAATTTGTCAGCATGTGACAATACAAAATTTATATATATATATTCCTGAAATGGATATTCGCATATATGATCTGGAAAGAATTTGGAACATTTTCCTTGTCATGATTTCCTATGAATTGCCATACTTTCCACAAAAGTTCAAGCTCGTTTTAGGTGGCCCAACACCATTGAAAGTCTAGACTGTTGTACATGAATTCATATCCAAAAAGTTGCATGTGCAAGTTGGCTGGGTGGTAAATAAATAAAATATATTTGATAACAATTTCAATTTAAACATGTCATCCACAATTCTTTCACAATATTAAAGCCCGAGTTCGTAGGAGGTCTGCTATGGCATTATAATTTGTGATTCAATAAAATATATTGGTTTTGATACTCTTCAACTAGGTCTTCGTAAGATGATCAACATATTGAGCTCCACTTGACAGATTTTTTCCGGGTATTATATGGTAACACAGAGTGGTGGTTGGGAAGTAGAAGGTGTGGAGTGGAGCCCTATAGGTAGCGACACCATGCGGAGCTTGAGAAACCTTTCTCTGAAGAAGAGATTAAGAGAGCAGTTTTTACAGTGATGGGACAAACCTCCTAGCCAGATGGATTCATTATTGCAGTTTATCATGAATGCTTGAAATGGTTAAGGGGGACTTATTGAAGGTTCAATGAATTTTCAGATCTAGAAGAAACAAAAGTCTGTGCAAGTTAGAGGATTTTGCCCAATCAGTTACATTACTAGTCTTTAAAATATAATTGCTAAATTGTTGTTCTTGAGATTGAAGGAGGTGATCCTCTCACAATAGCTGGATCTCCGAGTGCTTTTCATCAATGGTTCAAAGATCTTAGATTGCCAAGAGTCAGAGGATGATTCTAGGTTGAAGCAAAATGAAGGTTGGTTTTTAAAATTGACTTTGAGAAGGCTTAGGATAACCTTGACCGGAAATTTTTGGATTTTTATTCAGAAAGGGTATAATAGAACGATGGATAAGATGGAAATGGTTGCCTCTCGAAGTTTCTTTCCCATTGTTATAAATGGGCGGCCTAGTGGTAAATTCAATGGCGAAAAAGGACTAAGATAAGGTGATCCCTTTTTATTTAACTAGAAAAAATGGCATACATTGGATGTGTGAGACGCCCATATGTAAACATAGATGAGTATGTAATTGGAGTTATCTATTTTTTTGTCTAATGTTTCAACTAAACACTCTTCTGGGGCACGTCTTTGCATTCGTCGATGACAGACCCTGTGACATGATTAAGTAATAATCCTAGGAAATTAACAGTGTTCTAAGAATCGGTCTAGGCAGCCGCCTAGGCGCTAGGCGGTGGTCGGACGCACTAAACAAGGTCTGATCTGCTGGCCTAGGCGGCCACACCAACTAATCGGCCCAGGCGCTGCTGGCGCCCTTTTTTTAGGCTTTCAGAATTAAAAGCCCAAAAAGAAAAGACCCAAAAAGAAAAGGTCCATTTGGCCAAGAAGAAAATGAAAGCCCAAAAAAGGCCCATTTGGCCAGGAACAAGTCCTGTCCGACGGAGAACAAGTTGTTAAAAATTATGGAGACTAAGAAGTGGAATAAATTTGTAATTTTCTATTAACTGGTAAATTTGAATTCATTTTAAAATTTATGTTATTGTGTTTGAATATAATATGCCTTATTTACCTTGATACCGTGGAATCCGGCTAACGGCGCCTAGTCCCCACCTAGGCGGGCTAGGCGCTAGGCATTGATCTAACTCCCGACTAGCACCTAGAGAATTTTATAACATTGGAAATTAATATATATTCCCTTCTATCAGATCTGCAGCATTTGACCGGTCAATAACCTTTTTATTTCTTTATCTTACTCCAACAATTGTTTTTTCCCCACACATAATGCTGAGGAAATTCCTTTACAAATAAATCTTGTTATAGAGTTTGTTGCACATATATGACAGATTTCTATTATCCTAAAACTACAGGACATCAGTTGGTTTGTCTTTATGAGATTTCATGTGTAATTTTGAGTTAGCCAAGTTTTTATTGAATGACATCCTTTGTTAAAAATATATTATATTTAGATAATTCACTGATCAGTGATATCATATTAAATGAAATGAATTACATGCGTACAAGAAGTTAAAAATCTTAATAAACATGTAACTGGCATCATAGCTTTTCACACTACAAAGACGTTGTCTACGGTGCTCACTTTTATAATAGATTTATTAATCAACACATGAAAATGGATACTGTATAGTTCTTGTGCTATTGTTTTCAGAAATCTTCTTTGCAGTTTTACTGATACCATTTCTTTGAAAAGTTTAATTCGAACCTACTATGTCTACATATTTCATGTTTTAGTTTTTTTCGTGTCTATACATATGAAAATTACAAATTTAATTAAATTTTTTAATCTGTTATACTTCTGATAAATTATACTTAAATCTTTATAATTTCTTTGAGTTTATGTAGAATTCTGTATGTGCCTACAAATCTAATTACTTTTTACTCTACTATAGTTTAGATAAATTATGATCCTTATAATTTATTTGAGTTTCTAATATAGAAATCTACATGTGTCATATTTATTTTTTATGGTGTCTACAAACATGTACAATACAATTCTAATTAATTTTAACTCTATCATCTTCAAGTTATTGTTCTAATCACCAAGGGATTTGAGTATATGAACACTCATGGAAATTTATGATGTTTTTGGAATATTACATTATAATATATTTATATAAAAACTCTTTTTTCTAGATTTGACCCTATCATATTTAATTATTTTACTAACTTCTGAATGGACAAATTTGACAAAACAAAATATTAAATTTAACTTCTGAAGTCTTGTGATATTTTGGGGTTTAAAGTTAATTTGGATAAAAGCGCTTTAGTGGGGTTCAACTGCTATCATGAGGAATTGGAGGGGCCGGCTAGTTAAATTGGATGTGAGAGATTGTTGGCCCATCAGGTATTTGGCAGTTCCATTAAAAGGTAATCATTTAAAAGTCTCCTTCTGGGAACCAGTTCTTGTTAAACTTTCTAAGATGTTAGCCTGTTGGAAGAAAGCATGTCCAGAGGGGGAAATTAACCTCGATAACAATGGTGCTGAATGCTTTACCAATGTATATTTTGTCCTTATTTCTAATTTCCCTGTGAGTAGCGGATTTTTGGTAGAAAATAATGGGGGTTGTTTTGTGGGATGAACTGGCAAGGATTGTCATTGTCACGTGGTCGTTTCGGAACAAGTCTGTAGGCTAAAGGAGTGAGGAGGCTTGGGTATTGGTGAGATATGTTTGCGGAATAAGGTTCTTATTCAAATGGTGGTAGATATTTTCCTATGAATGGGAATCTTTGTGGAAGAAGATTATTGTTAGCAAATAAGATTTTAGGATAATCGTTGGGATGCGGGTCTAGCGAGAAATGCTATTTTTAGGAGCCATTGAAGTATTCCTAAGATTTACCCGGCTTTTCATCAGTTAGTAAAGGAGGTAATTGGCGGGGTATAAGATGAGGTTTTGGGAGAATATTTGGTGGGGGATTCTTCTTTTCAAGAAGTTTTCCCTTATTTATATTAGATTTCCATGGCTCATATTCAGCTGGTCGCCAATTTTCTCTATACTTCACTTTAAACAATCTCCCTGGTCTTTCTTGTAACTTTCATGTCGTCGGGATTTGAGGGATTCAGAAGTGAGCATCTTGAGCATTTTGCAAGGATTATTGTTAGGGAATTTGATCGAGGGAGCTGATGATGTTATAAAATGGTTTGGGACTTATCAGGGCTTTTCAGTCAATTTATTTAGTCTAAGTTAGATATTAGAAGTTTCTTGGAAGCACCGACACTGAAGAGCTCATATTTGACTTCACAATCATTTAAGCATTTTGTCATTGATTTCCTCGCACTATGTCACGCTGAAATTGCATGACCGGACGGTGTCTGTTTTTAGGGCATGACAATTGTATGTTTGCTCTCTGTTTTAACAGTTGTCTGAAATAGCATTCTTCATGCTAACAGTTCAGTTTTATATTTGCATCTACTCTTGTTTGAGCAGTGTTGGCTTAGATATTTATTGATTCTTGTGATTTAATATACAGATATCCTGAGTTGGCATTTTGGCGTGTGGATAATGCCTTTGGAACTTTCCTACCTGCTGGTCCTTCCAGATTGAATTTGTCGCATAGTGCATATGAATTGCGACATATATATTATGGGTTTGGGGAGATTTCTCAGGAATCAAATGTTTTAGAGAACCAAGCTTCCCCTTCTGTTGGTAGTGATACTAATCAATCAGAAAGGTCATCAACAGTACATTCGAGGAGGAGATTTGAGGCAATTGCGACCTTTCAGTTAGTATGGTGGAATGAAGGTTCTGGATCAAGAAAGAAATTGTCTATCTGGCGTCCTTTGGTACCTGAAGGATTGGTATATTTCGGAGATATTGCTGTTCAAGGGTAAGAAATGGCTATATCACTGTTGGATCACTGAATTTAGCTATTTATATTTTATTTCCGGTCAGTGTGATTTGATTATGCTTGTTTATAGGTTTGAACCTCCAAATACCTGTATTGTCCTTCAAGACCTAGAAGATTATGATCTGTATAAAGCCCCTCTAGATTTTCAACTTGTACAACATATAAAGAGACAGAGTGGAATGGACAGCATATCTTTTTGGGTGCCTCATGCTCCACCAGGTTATGTGGCTGTAGGATGTGTTGCTTGTAAAGGCATTCCTAAGCTGTCTGATTTTAGCTCCTTAAGATGCATCCGCAGTGATATGGTGTCAGCAGATCAATTTTTGGAGGAAAGTACTTGGGACACCTCTGATTTTAAGTTTACAAAGGAGCAGTTTAGCATATGGACAGTTGGAAATGAATTGGGAACCTTTATTGTCCGAAATGGTTTGAAAAAACCTCCAAAAAGATTTGCTTTTAAACTTGTTGATCTAGATGTACCAAGTTCTTCGGATGAAATGGTGATTGACGCAGAAATAAGAACTTTCTCTGCAGCACTTTTTGATGATTATGGTGGCCTGGTAATTTGTTTCCTTACTTGGCCATTTGACTTATTCTGAAACTCCATCTCGCTTTTCTGAGTTTTATTTTGAACTCACAGTTGGTGGAGGATATGCAACCTCGATAAAAATTCCTTACAGCCTGACACTTAGACATTGTAGTGCTGCCACCCTCAGCTATCATGTTTATGGTCATCTCTGAGTCGCTTTATTTGATAAAATTTGTATTTTGATGTGCATAGGTTGATAGTCATTTTTTTAACAAATTCTAAATTACCTGAGATTTTATTCAACGACATTAGTTGCATGCTAGGATGAGTGTTTTTATTTTGACCACATTATGTCCAACTTTCGTCTGTTTCGCTGTTTTACCCGCTGTGTTTGATGGTACACTGGATGAGCTGATAATTATCTTCAAGATTGAAGCTAAAGCAGGGTAAAGACCTCTAATAGGCAGTGGCAAATAATAATTTACTTAATTTGTGTTTGTTAACACCAGCTGAGGTTAGCTTTCTACAGAAACCAACCGACTATTCATTTAGAAATATATACCTAAGACACCCGTCACGTAGGTGGTACTAATGTGCCATTAAAAGTTTGGTAAATCATGTCAACGCCAGCTGAGGTTAGACTTCATACAGACTCCGACCGACCATGTTTTGAAATTTATTGATGACCAAATCAGCCCTTGCGTTGAGCTTAAATGCGCTTTTTATGGCCGAGTCTATAATGTGTCATAATTTCATTAGAAAGTTCTTCCAAATTTTCATTAAACCTAAAACAGTAACAAGTGCTCTTCATGATATTGTTTTGAAGATATTTCGGAGTGAGTAACTTTAATAAAGTTATGTCTTTATTTTCCTAACCAGTTTATGAAATTAATGTGAACCACATGCCGATGTATCACTGCTTATTATGTTTGGGCATGTAGCCACTATGAATTGAAAATGTGATACTGCAAAATGTTTTCCTCATTTGTATGGATTTTTTGGATAATAATTATTTTAAATATCGTTCTGTAACTGTTGGTCTTGCTTTCTCTAGATGGTCCCACTCTGCAACATATCTCTGAGTGGCATGGGACTTAGCTTGCATGGAAGAAGAGATATTTTAGATGCTAGTGTTGTCTTCTCTTTGGCTGCTAGGTCATACAATGATAAATATGAGTCATGGGAACCTCTGATTGAACCAGTTGATGGATCTTTGAGGTATATTTTTTATTAAAAGAGTCTTTCTGAGTTTTATTATAGTTATGGAATATGCATCTTCATTTCAATCCATAAACGCATAATATAGTCTTTAGTATTACATTGTGCATCTCAGATTTGTTACTAAGTTGTATGAGATTATTCTTCTTATTATTATTATTATTTAGAACATCTATGTATATATATTTGTAGACAATTTAGGTGGAAGAAAAATAGAGAGAACTAATTGCTGGAAAATATTATGTTTATTCCACACACAATCAATATAGAGAACTCCTATATATACAAGAGACTTAGAACTAATTCTACCACTAGAATATTACCTTACCTAAAATAACTATACGCATAAGGAAAGAAAATATATTCACAATCTAGCTACAAATAGTAGATGGAGTTTCCATATTTCTAGATATACTAACAATCTTCTATAAATAGGAGATTGTGTTCCCATATTTCCACACTCCCCCTCAAGTTGGTGCAAAGATATCCATCATGTCCAACTTGCTTGTGAAATCTTCAAATTTAGGTCGGAAGTGGCCTTTAGTCAAGCCATCAGCAATCTGTTGTTCCGTGGTAACATACGGCATACAAATTTCTCCACTTTCCAGCTTTTCCTTGATAAAGTGTCGATCAATCTCAATGTGTTTAGTTCTGTCATGTTGTACTGGATTGTTCGCAATACTAATAGCCGACTTATTATCACAAAACAGTCTCATCGGAGTCCCAACTTCTAACTTTAGCTCTTCAAGAACTTTCTTTACCCATAGTAGTTCACATACTCCATTTGCCATAGCTCTTAGTTCAGCTTCAGCACTACTTCTAGCCACAACACTCTGCTTTTTACTTCTCCAGGTGACTAGGTTTCCCCATAGAAAAATGCAATATTCTGATGTTGATCTCCTGTCGACAATTGATCCAGCCCAATCAGCATCTGTGAAGCCCTCTATATTCCTTTGGCTGGACTTTTTGAACAATAGTCCTTTTCCAGGGGTGTTCTTGAGGTACCTCAAGATCTTATAAACTGCTTCCAAATGCTCTTGATAAGGTGAATGCATGAATTGACTCACCATGCTAACGGCAAAAGCAATATTAGGTCATGTATAAGCGAGATAAATTAACTTCCCCACAAGCCGTTGATACCTCCTTATATCCACAGGAGTACCTTGAGTTATACTTGCCAATTTCAAGTTAGGATCGATCGGTGTGTCGCTAGGTCTGCATCCTGTCATTCCAGTTTCCTCAAGTAAGTCGAGTATGTACTTCCTCTGCGACAAGGAGCCTAATTCTTTAACCTCAAATTCTGATGCTAGACACTTCTTTAGTCTGCAGATTTCTTCTTCATCATTTCCTGACAATATTATGTCGTCAACATATACAATCAAAACTGCTACCCTTCCGGTTTCAGACCATTTTACGAACATAGTGTGGTCAGATTGTCCTTGAGTGTAGCCCTGATGTTTGACTGATTTAGAAAATTTCTCAAACCATGCGCGAGGCGACCGCTTTAATCCATAAAGAGATTTTCTCAGTCTACACACTTTTCCTCTAAATTGATCTTCGAATCCTGGAGGAGCATCCATATACACTTCCTCTTCCAATTCCCCATTGAGGAATGCATTCTTTACATCCAATTGATGCAGAGGCCATTCGAGGTTGGCAGCTATAGACAACAGAATTCTTACTGTATTCAGCTTTGCCACTGGAGCGAAAGTTTCTTGATAATCAATTCCATAGGTTTGAGTGAATCCTCGGGCCACCAGCCTGGCCTTGTACCTTTCCAATGATCCATCAGCATTAAGCTTCACGTTGAACACCCATTTACAGCCTACTGTTGTTTTGTCCTTTGGTAGAGACATTAGTTCCCAAGTCTGATTCTTTCCCAAAGCCTTCATTTCCTCAAGAACAGCTTCCTTCCAATGCGGAACAGCCAAGGCCTCCTGTATAGACTTAGGAATCTCCACACAGTGTAATTGGGATATAAAGCTAGAGTATGATTTAGAAATATTTTGATATGACATATGATTAGATAACAGATGTTGTGTGCAAGATCTAGTGCCTTTTCTCAGTGCAATGGGAATGTCGTGAGGTATGTGAGACTTGGTACTGTCTAAAGATACATCAGATTCATTACCTTGATGTGGAGTGGCGGAAGTGTCAGGTTCGCCTCTCGGGTCTGATTCATGAACGTGTGGAGTAATGAGGTCTTCCTTCCTTTGAGTTTTCCTCCTCACATAGACATGATCAAACTGTTTTTCAGGTTTCTTTCGAACTGACTCTAGCTCTAGTGTTGTGGGTTCGAGGCTCATGGTAACATGTATTTCAGTAGATTGACGCTGATGATGAGGTACAAAGCCCGGGAACGAGTCTTCAAATAAGCTCTCCCCCTGAAGAGGAGTGAAATAGGCTTGGGATTCAAAGAATGTGACATCCAAAGTCACAAAAAAAGGCCTAGTGAGAGGATCAAAACACTTATACCCCTTCTGTGTAGGGGCATAGCCGACAAACACACACTTTAAGGAGCGAGGATCCAATTTATCTCGATCAGACAAGTGAACAAAGGCTGTACAGCCAAACACCCTAAGAGACATCAGAGGTTAAGTGGGATAGAGGAAAACAATTCTGGAAGAGCGAATCAGGCGACCGCAAGTGGAGGACCCTAGATGGCATTCTATTAATCAGGTATGTTGCAGTGAGAACAGCCTCACCCCACAGATACTTAGGCACGCCAGTAGTAAACATAAGAGATCTTGCCACCTCAAGGAGATGACGATTTTTTCGTTCCGCTACTCCATTTTGCTGGGGGGTTCGAACACAGGAGCTTTGATGAATGATCCCCTGTGTTTGAAGAACATCCCCGAGGATATGATTAAAGTATTCTTTCCCATTATCGCTGCGAAGCACTTTAATTGTTTTTTGAAATTGAGTTTGAACCATAAAGAAGAAATTTTTTAATATAGTATCAACTTCATCTCACCCAACAAGTATACCCAGGACATACGAGTGTGATCATCTATGAATGTGACAAACCATGTTTTTCCAGAATTGGTAGGAATTTTGAATGGTCCCCATACGTCACTGTGAACAAGAGTAAACGGGGCAGAGGATTTATATGGATGACGCGGAAATGATGTTCTATGGTGTTTGGCATACTGACACACATCACATGATAGTTCAATAATATTTTTATTCTTGAATAAAGATGGAAACATCAGTTTTAAATAAGACAAGCTTGGGTGTCCTAGCCTACGATGTACTAACATAATATCCTCCGGACAAGAGCGTGGCTCGACGCTGGATTGCTGGGCTTGTCTATGTGAGGGATGTGCTTCAAAGTATTAGAGTCCTCCGTCCTCCCTAGCACTGCCAATCATCATCCCCAAGGCCGAATCCTGAAATTGACACAGATGAGGGGAAAACAGAACACAACATTTGAGATCGGTTGTTAGTTTACTAACTGACAATAGATTACAGGAAAGGTTAGGAACATGAAGGACATCATGTAGAGTCAAGGTTTTGGAAATAGCGATGGATCCTATTCCAGCAATGGGAGATAGGGAACCATCAGCAATACGAATTTTCTTGTTCCCTGCACAAGGAGTGTAAGATGAAAATAGGCCAGAGGATCCAGTCATGTGATCCGTAGCCCCAGAGTCAACAATCCAGGGAATGTCAGGGGAAAAAACATGTAAGGCCATAGGCTGGAAAGAAGAAGAACCTTGTTGAGCAACAGAACTAGAGGATGCGACAGGCACGGGCTTAGTGAATTGTGGAGATTGGAACAGCCTATACAGTTGTCCAAGTTGTTCTTTACTGAACGTAGGCATTTCTGAGAAGACCCCAGCTTCTTCCTCGACACCAGACTGATGGGCTCTAGATTCCCGACCCTTTTTGTTTCTGAAATCTTGGCTTCCAATTTGGTGGTTTGCCATGCAAGTCCCAGCAGGTTTCCTTTGTGTGATTTGGCTTGTTACAGTACTCGCATTTGACTCCTTCGCCTTTTGGACCTGGTCGAGACTGATGGTTGGCGAACTTGCCAATATTACGAGACACCAGGGCAGGCACTTCGGTGGCAGGATGTCCGGATATCAAGGCAGAAACTTCTGGTACAGTTGAGGATTTTTCCTTTAACATGACTCGACGTCTGCCTTCTTCCCTCCTTCAGCAAAGACTTCACCTAGAGATGGCAGAGGCATCCTCCCTAGAATTCTGCCACGAACTTCATCGAGTTCCCGGTTTAGCCCAGCAAGGAATACAAACACCCGATCAGTCTCCATGCGCTTATGATATTTGACGCTGTCATTCTTGCACTCCCAGTCGTAATCATAACATAAATCCAGTTCCTGCCATAATGCGCGCATCTCATTGTAGTACGCAATCACGTTCTTTTCTCCCTGTTTAGAATTCAACAGCCTCGTTTTGAGCTCGAAAATCTGTGAAGAATTCTCCAAGTCGGAGTATGTCTCCCTCACAGCTTCCCATATATCCTTTGCGGTGGGGAGAAATAGATATGTCCTTCCAATGGATGGTTCCATGGAGTTGATGAGCCAAGCCATAACCATTGAATTTTCGGATTTCCACGTGCTCCACTTGACGTCATCCTTCTCGGGTTCTCGGGTATCGCCTGTTAAGTACCCAAGTCTGCCTTTACCTTCAATGATTAATTTGATGGATTGTGCCCATTCTAAGAAGTTTTTACCATTCAATTTGTGAATGGTAATATTGACCGACGGGTGGTCGAGCCCAATGGGGCTTACCGTATACACCTCAGGGAGTTTCTGGCCTGCAGCGCTATTCTCGTTCTTCAACCCCGACATGGTTGTTTTGTCTCCGGCAGCTGTTCACAGATTCTGTGATGGTGTTAGCTCTGATACCATGTAGACAATTTAGGTGGAAGAAAAATAGAGAGAACTAATTGCTGGAAAATATTATGTTTATTCCACACACAATCAATATAGAGAACTCCTGTATATACAAGAGACTTAGGACTAATTCTACCACTAAAATATTACCTTACCTAAAATAACTATACACATAAGGAAAGAAAATATATTCACAATCTAGCTACAAATAGTAGATGGAGTTTCCATATTTCTAGATATACTAACAATCTTCTATAAATAGGAGATTGTGTTCCCATATTTCCACAATATTTATATCAGCTTTTGGGTGATACTAGTGCATCTGTTCAGGCATCTCCCTTTTCAGTGGAGATGAACTTGGTATCTGCTGTTATTGCATTAATTCTTGTCCATTATGGAGACATGATAGGAGAAATTTTATCGAAGTTCTTTGGCTTAAGTTCAGGAACTTCAATTCACATTTGATTCGCCCGAAATTTTAGATATGTGTGGTTAATAAAATTGCTAAAACATTTACGAACACCTTTTGAGACCATTATAAATGTGTGTTGTAATCAAGTTGCTGAAGTATTTGATGGTTGGCCCCATAGCTGCAGGCAAACACAAAACCTTTAGTCTTAGGTTGTGTTTGGATGGGAGGATTCCATGTATTTAAATTATTAAAGCAATTTCCACAAAAGAGTATCAAATTAATTTTCTCATTATTTCAAATCTATAGTATGTCGGAGTCAATTGAAATCCATGTGATTAATATTATTACAATATAAATAAGTAGAGGACATATTGACTCTCTTTTATTCATACTATTTAACAATGAAAATAATTTCAAAATGGCGGATTTCAAATGATTGAATTTCAATGCAACCTTATCTGTTTTCCCTCCAGTTCTTTCTTTTTTCTGAATAATCTAGACATGTTTGTGCTTTTGTGTGATGATATCAACAATTGTTTGTTGTGTACAGGTACCATTATAATCCTAATGCGCCTGGCATAGCTTCGCAGCTAAGGCTTACTTCTTCAAAAGATATGAATATAAATGTGTCAGTCTCCAATACTAATATGATTTTACAAGCCTATGCAAGCTGGAACAATCTTAGCCATGCCCAAGAAGCACGTGGGGTAAGCTCTCTTTCACATGTTATCTCGTACATATTTTGAGTTCATGTGTATATATTTTGTTGAAGATTAAACTGGAGAATTTTGAAGGAAGAATTAATATTTCTCACTTATTACACTAAAGAACATAGACCCTATATATACAGATTTACATATCTAAATCTAGAGCTAGAATATTATGTTTCCTAAAATACACCATACACAAAGGTAACAAATATTTGATAATTATCCTCTAGGAATAGAAGATAGTCTTTCCATTTTTCCACACTCCCCCTCAAGTTGGTGCAAAGATATCCACCATGCCCAACTTGCTTGTAAAGTCCTCAAACTTTGGTCGGAAATTTCCTTTTGTAAAGCCATCCGCGATCTGTTGCTCTGAGGTAACATAGGGCATGCATATAGTACCATCTTCCAGCTTTTCCTTGATGAAGTGTCGATCAATCTCAATGTGTTTGGTTCTGTCACGTTGCACTGGATTATTTGCAATGTTGATGGCCGACTTATTATCACAAAACAGCTTCATAGGAGCTTCAACTCCTAACTGCGGTTCTTCAAGAACTCTCCGTACCCATAGTAATTCACATTCTCCATTTGCTACAGCTCTTAATTGTAAAGCCATCCGCGATCTGTTGCTCTGAGGTAACATAGGGCATGCATATAGTACCATCTTCCAGCTTTTTCCTTGATGAAGTGTCGATCAATCTCAATGTGTTTGGTTCTGTCACGTTGCACTGGATTATTTGCAATGTTGATGGCCGACTTATTATCACAAAACAGCTTCATAGGAGCTTCAACTCCTAACTGCGGTTCTTCAAGAACTCTCCGTACCCATAGTAATTCACATTCTCCATTTGCTACAGCTCTTAATTCAGCTTCCGCACTGCTTCTAGCCACAACATTTTGCTTTTTACTTCGCCAAGTGACCAAGTTCCCCCATAAGAAAATGCAGTATCCTAAGGTTGATCTTCTGTCAACGACTGATCCTGCCCAATCAGCATCGGTAAAGCCCTCTATATTACTCACACTGCACCGTTTAAACAATAATCCTTTCCCCGGAGTGCTCTTCAGATATCTTAGGATCTTGTACGCGGCTTCCAAGTGTTCCTCATAAGGAGAATCATGAATTGACTTACCATACTTACGGCAAAAACAATATTTGGACGTGTATGGGAAAGATAAATTAATTTTCCCACAAGTCGTTGATATCTCCCCACATCCACCGGGGTCCTTTGAGTTATATCTCCCAATCTGAGGTTGGGATCGATTGGTGTGTCCCTCGGTCTACTACCTGTCATCCCTGTCTTTAAGGAGGTCAAGTATATACTTCCGTTGTGACACATAGATTCCCTTCGATCTTGCTACTTCCATTCCCAGAAAATACGCAGGGGTCCTAAGTCCTTGACTTCAAATTCAGAAGATAAGCACTGCTTCAGTCTGTGTATTTCTTCCTCATCGTACCCTGAAATAATGATGTCGTCAACATATACGATCAGGACTGCCACTTTTCCAGTTCCAGACGGTTTGAACATTGTGTGGTCCGACTAGCCTTGTGTGTAGCCTTGATTCTTGACTGATTTCGAGAATTTTCAAACCATGCTCGAGGGGACTGTTTCAATCCATAGAGGGAGTTTTTCAGCCTACAGATATTTCCTCCAAAGTGGTCCTCAAATCCAGGAGGAGCATCCGTGTACACCTCCTCTTCCAATTCTCGATTGAGGAAAAGCATTCTTTACATCCAGCTGGTGTAGAGGCCACTCAAGGTTCGCAGCAATGGAGAGAATTCTCGATTGAGGAAAAGCATTCTTTACATCCAGCTGGTGTAGAGGCCACTCAAGGTTCGCAGCAATGGAGAGTAGAATTCTTATGGTGTTCAGTTTCGCCACTGGAGCGAATGTCTCCTGATAATCAATTCCATAGGTTTGAGTATAACCCCTGGCCACAAGTCTTGCTTTATACCTCTCCACGGACCCATCAAAATTGAGCTTCACGTTGAATACCCATTTACAACCACGGTTTCTTATCTTTCGGCAGTGGCATTAACTCCCAGGTCATGTTCTTCACCAACGCCTTCATCTCCTCAAGGACAGCTCCTTCCAATGGGGAACAGCTAGGGCTCCTGTATAGACTTAAGAATTTCGACACTTTGTAACTGAGAGATAAAGTCAGAGTAGGATTTAGTAATATTGTGATACGAAATGTGGTTAGACAGAGGATGTTGAGTGCAGGATCTCGTCCCTTTCCTCAGAGCAATGGGAATATCAGATGAAATGTGAGACTTTGTGTTGTGCATGAATATATCAGATTCATTACCTGGACTAGGAGGAGCTGGAACAACAGACTCGTTTCTTGGTTCTGAATCATGGTCGTGTGGAGTCAAGGGGTCTGTCCTCCTTTGTGTATTTCGTCTCACATAGACATGATCAAACATTTTTCCTGTACTTTTTTCAGGAATGTATCCATTCTCTACTATTGTGGGTTCAAGACTCGTGTTGAAATCTAGAAGACTTCAGACTTATTGGTTGTTGAGGAACAGATTTTGGAAACGAGTCCTCAAGGAGGTTCTGCCCCCGAGAAGGTGTAAAATAGGCTTCAGACTCGAAGAAAGTAGCATCCATAGTAACAAAAAACCGCTTAGTTTGAGGATTAAAACACTTATATCCCTTATGTGAAGGAGAGTAACCAACAAACACACACTTTACATCTCGGGGTTCCAACTTAGATCACTTTTGTGAACAAAGACAGTACATCCAAACACACGAGGCTGTAAATCAGAAGTTAAGTGGGAGGTAGGAAAGCACTCATAAAATAGCAAACTGGTTGATTTAAAGTTCAAAATTCTCGAAGGCATTCATTAATGTTGATAAGTAGCAGTTAGAATGGCTTCTCCCCTTAGGTTTTTGGGTACGCTAGTGGTGAACATAAGGGATCTAGCCACTTCGAGAAGACGAAGATTTTTCCTTTCGGCTACACCATTTTGCTGGGAGTTTGGACACATGAGCTTTGATGAATTATCCCATGTGTTTGGAAAAATCCCCCTAGACATTGATTAACATACTCTTCCCATTGTCACTACGAAGCACCTTTTATTTTTTGTTTGAAATTGAGTTTGAACCATATAGAAGAAATTTTTGAAAGTAGGTGTGCAACTTCTGATTTTCCGTCAAGTAGATATACCCAAGACATATGAGTATGATCATCAATGAATGTAATAAACCATTTTTTTCCCCAGGTTGTATGATATTAAATGGTCCCCAGACATCGCTATGAACAAGGGAAAAAGGTGTGGACGCTTTATAAGATTGACTTGGAAAGGAAGTTCTATGATATTTGGCACACTGACATGCTTCACACTTTAGTTCAACAAGACCTCCTCTCTTAATTAAAGAAGGAAACATCTGTTTTAAGTATGACAGACTTGGATGTTCTAGTCGACGATGTATTAACATGATATCATCGGTACTAGAGTTGGGTTCTATGCTGGATTGTTGAGCTTGTCCATGAGAGTGAGCTGGCTCAAAGTAGTAAAGGCCCCCCTTCTCCCTAGCACTGCCAATCATCGTCCTCGAGTCCGAGTCCTGATTGACAATGGTCAAGAAAAGTTAACACGACAGTTGACATCTCGGATTAGTTGACCGATTGATAGTAAATTACAAGAGAGGTTTGGGACGTGGAGGACATTGTGAAGTGTCAAAGTTTTTGAGACAGCGATGGACCCTTTTCCAGCAATTGGAGATAGGGAGCCATCGACGATCCGAATTTTCTTGTTTCCTGCACAAGGAGAATAAGAGAGAAAAAGACTAGAGAATCGATCATATGATCAATAGCCCCAGAGTCAACAATCCAAGGGAGTGCAGAAGAGATAGCGTTAAAGGCAATAGGCTGAGAAGCATAACCTTGTTGAGCTAGAGAGCTAGAAGAGGTAGCAGGTGTGCAGGTAGTGAACTGTGTGGACTGGAATAATTTATACAGTTGGCATAACCGTTCTTTACTGAAAGTCGGTGTCCCTGAGAAGGCTCTAGCTTCTTCCTCAATTCCAGATTGGTTTGCTCTAGGTTCACGGCCCTTTTGCTTAGAAAATCTTGGCTACCAATTTGGTGGTTTTCCATGCAAGTCCCAGCAGGTCTCCTTGGTGTGATTTGGTTTGCTACAGTACTCACATTTGACTCCTTACCCTTTCAGACCTAAGCGTGGCTGAGTGTTAGGAAATTTACCAGGATTTCTAGACACCAAGGCTGAAGTTTTCGGTACTGTTGAAGGCTTTTCCTTCAGCATAACACATCTTCGGCCTTCCTCTCGCCGTACTTCAGCAAATACCTCACCAAGGGATGGCAGCGGCATCCTCCCCAAGATTCTGCCCCGGACTTCGTCTAATTCTCGGTTGAGACCAGCAAAAAAAACAAAGACCCGATCAGTTTCCATGCGTTTATGATACTTAACGTTGTCGTTCTTGCATTCCCAGTCATCGTCGTAACACAGGTCGAGTTCCTGCCATAGTGCTCGCATCTCATTGTAGTACTCAATCACGTTCTTTTCTCCCTGCTTTGAATTCCACAACCGGGTCTTGAGTTCAAAGATCTGTGAGGAATTTTCTAAATCAGAATATGTTTCCCTTACAACATCCTATACGTCCTTCGCAGTGGGCAGAAACAGATAAGTCCTCCCGATCGATGGTTCCATGGAGTTTATTAGCCATGCCATTACCATTGAGTTCTCTGATTTCCATGAACTCCACTTTGGATCACCTCGCTCTGGCTCTCGGGTGTCTCCAGTTAAGTACCCAAGCCTCCCCTTACCTTCAATAACCAATTTGATGGACTATGCCCATTCTAAAAAATTCTTACCATTCAATTTATGAATGGTAATATGAAAAGATGAGTTTTCCAGCCCATTTGGGCTCACGGTATACACTTCAGGGAGCTTCTGGTCTGGAACCCGAGTGGTATTGTCCTTCGACTCAGACATCCTGGCGTCGTCTCAGGTTCACAGTGA
The DNA here is from genome assembly GCA_001598015.1 of Dorcoceras hygrometricum. Lineage (NCBI taxonomy): Eukaryota > Viridiplantae > Streptophyta > Magnoliopsida > Lamiales > Gesneriaceae > Dorcoceras > Dorcoceras hygrometricum. The sequence continues at coordinate 449,845 of KV019049.1, read as the reverse complement.
TTGTCGCTCCTCTACGCAGTACGAACACGGTGCTCTTCGACAGCTGACTTGTCCGTTCACAGTTTACAGCCTCCGAACGGAGTTGCGAGTCGCAATTTCTGGGTGGCAGCGTTATGGCCTAGAGCTTTGATACCATGTTGAAGATTAAACAGGAGAATAAGATTTTGAAGGAAGAATTAGTATTTCTCACGTTATTACGCTAAAGAACATAGACCCTATATATACAGGTTTACATATCTAAATCTAGAGCTATAATATTATGTTTCCTAAAATACACTATACACAAAGGTAACAAATATTTGATAATTATCCTCTAGGAATAGAAGATAGTCTTTTCATGTTTCCACATATTTGTATATTTTTATGTAGTGTATGCATGTTTTTCTACTTCTGCTGATGGTCTCGTGTTAGCTGATAAATGGAGCGTAAAAAGGTAACACTTCTTATATTTTCAGCAACAGGAAGCAAATTCTCCGGTGGGTAATAGCAAACATATGACTACTGCTCACAAAAAAACAAATTACTACATTATTCCTCAGAATAAGCTTGGGAAGGACATTTTTATCAGAGCTCCTGATGGTGGGGAATTTCCAGGCATAATCAAAGTGCCAGCAGGAGATAATAAGGTGGTTAAGGTGCCAGTCCCGAAAAATATGCTAGATTCTCATTTGAAGGGATTTCTTCAGCAACTCCAATTGATGGTTTCCATAATTGTAGCTGAAGCTGAGGTATCTTCTTTTGAAGTTCTTGTTAATTTGTAAGCACATTTTTTTTTGTTTTTGTTTAGGACCTATGATGCATGAACTGAGGCGGCAAATGGACATGGCTACATGATCCTTAGAAATTTATTACACACGACCAGAACATGCCTATATGTAGACGTAAATATATCATGAAACACATTTTGGTAGAATAATGGTGTTTCCTTTCGCCATGAAAGCATGAACTTTTCTAAGTTTCAAAACTAAAATGTCCCTACAGTGCTCAAATAACCAAGATTCTCTTTCTTCATCATCAATTGAATCACTGTTCGCATACTAGGTCCACGTCATTATCTTTCCTTTTCCTCTTTATGTTATGGAAAATGGTAGTTTCAGGATATTGCAATTTCATTTGAATGAAACTACCTTCGATTCTTCGTTTCATTTTGATATTGATACTTATCATTTTGCATTGTGCTCTCTGCTTGATCGTGCAGCTCCCAAAGGCTCAATGTGTGTCCTCTCCTCAATACAGTGTTGCGGTCCGTCTTTATAATGATCAGAGTTCCTCCACTCACTCATACCTAAACGAAGAAAGTGCACGAACCTGTGGGTCTAGCTCATGTGGCTCTGAAACCCCTGATATGGAATTTGTGACATGGAATGAAGTTTTTTTCTTCAAAATTAATTCAGCGGTGCGTATATATCTATCCTTCCTTGTGAGCGCATCGCGTATTTGATCAGAACAGCAATGTTGCTGACAAAAGGATAATGCTTTGTTTGTTTGAGGTGCATGTGTCATTTAAGATGAGAAATGCATGAGAGAGAAACATTTTTGCCTTCTAAAAATTAAAGATATATTGTTTACTTATAGACTCCCTTATTTCCTAACTTCCTAAATTAAAGTGAGATGAGATCCTAATCGTCTATTAAGTTTCAAAATTTTAGTTATAAGTAAAGATATCTGGTGTGGATAAAGATTTGATATCTCCAATATTCCCTGTCAAGCCAGGCCATATATTTTGGTCATGTCTAGCTTGGATATCGAATCTTCGAAATTTGGTTTATCAAGAGCTTTGATCAGGACTGCAACTTGTAGTTGGGTGACATTAATGTTATAGCTCCCTTAAGTCTGACTTATATCAAGGAACTGTAATTTATTCAGCTTATATAAATCTTGAGGTAATTTACACTTGTTATATGGCATCAAGATTGATCCTTTTGCTATAGTTAGATATGTTTTCAATGTTACAAACTTGTTATTAGACATATTCAGGATTAAAGGATGTCTTAGGTCTTTTTAGGAAGTGTGGAAAATTTATTGATGTATTATTTGGTTCAGACTTCATTAAGTTGCCGAATCTGCTATGTGATACTTTTGATAACTTGTCTGGGTTTCTGGTAAAACAACCCTTATTTTCTATTTTTACATGTCTGTTAGAAGTTTCATTGGACACTGAACAGTCCCATGGTTTGGCGCTTGTGTACTAGTCCCCATTTGGATCTGTCAAAAGAATATCCTAAATAGCTTCAAGAGATACAGCACAGTTGTCTCTGTTGAAATTCGTTATTTAGTTTTTTTTTTGTTCGTCTCAGCGTACTCAAATTATGGTGTTAGATGCTCATTTTGGCTGTCACTACAAAGCTCCATGCACATGTTTCTATATTTTGACCCTTATACAACGAATAATATTTGCGATGGATTGCCCATAGGATCTAGTATCACCGAAGCCATTATTGTTTATTGAGCTGTTTTTCTGTAGTCACCATCATGTGATATCGTCACTCTTTCAATGATCATATTACCATTTTCATATTTGACAGGAATGTTGGATGGTGGAGTTTATTGTAACTGAGACAGGGAAAGGTATTGTTTTTATTTCAGTAATTGTATTTTGCACTGCCATGGAAGTGTTAAAAGGTTTCTTGCTCATCAGTCATCATGACCTAACCCAAACCTCCTCCATATAGATCTTGGAAATTGCAATAGGAAGTAAAGTATATACTACAATTATTTTCATTTAGAGATTTTGCTATTCAACGAATAACTTGTGGGAGATTGAGGAAAATAAGAGCATGAGCTAAAGCATGGGAAGAAGAGGCATAACAAACCAAACCCGTCCCTTACAGCACAAGAGTAAGATCGTTAGTAGTAGACATAGCAGAAAGTGTTGAAGTATATGTGCTAATTCTAGTGAAATTGAACTTTTATGCTTGTTATATGAGATGATTCTTCTGAACTGACTAGCAATGACATAGCAAGACCACGAAGAATGCACTAGTAGTTCACTACTTGACAAACTATTTTCTGTGACCTAAACAGAAAGAGAGGAATGGAGGTGGAGAAACTTTTCATCCTCTTCAAGAGAAATCTTAACAATTTTGGAGTTTGAGCAACTAAATGTGTATTCCTCCAATTCTTATTACGCGAGCCCAATCTGGTTTCGTAATTTGTCCCATCACTTTTTAGGCACATGACAATTGTGACCATGATGAATATAAAATCAAGATCCTTTAAGAAAGCAAACACTTCATTATTTCTTACTGGATCAGTATGTTGTCCCTATCTGAAGCATGTCCTTATCCATGGCTAGGTACACTAATAACCATTGTTGATTGATTAGACAAATTGTATCGAGAGATGTCAGCACACGGTGGATCAGTGATAGTGTAGAAATAGTATTTGACCTAAATTTGTTTGCTTTTGACTGAGAAATCCAAGCTTTAAGATAAATTTTGAGAAAACAAGACCTTAATGATACTCCGTCAGAACTTGAAATTTAAAACCAGTGGCTGACTCAAACTGACCCATCCAAATTATGTTTGGGTGATGAGTAATAATCACACCAAGAATCGATAGATATTTTCCCCTTGAGATTAGCATTAAAAGACTTCATAGGAATGAGATACTCGATAGATTTCTCACCATGGTATAGCATAAAAGAATACATAGAATTTATATACCTGACAGATGTTTTTTCTCATTCTGTAAATGTTTGTTAAAGTATCCTAGGTCCTTTTGGCTGTGAGTAGAAACACAATTCTAGCACTCACCTACCACCAATTTTCAGTAGTCAAGCTATAATGAGGTTATCGTCCTCAACCCAATCTTCATATGCAGCATCACTCAAATGAGGGATATCTGAGATAATTCTTTCAGCGTCAATTAAGCACCAATAAAATATAAAATAATGCATACAATAGATAATTTATCGCATTCAAATTTCACTTTACTGTTAATGAGGATTTGGTAATATCTGATCTCACAGCTATAGATCTACCATAACCAGATGACGTTATAGCCGCACAAATGAACATTAACTGCAAAATGAATTTCATGCATGCAGAGGAAAGCTGTAGTAATTCAACAAGTTTCCATAATAATCTAATGATCGCAGCTTTTAGGTCCTATTTTTTCACTGTCTATAGTAAACAAGAGCATCAAGACTATTTTGTGGTAGTTCTTAAGCTTATAACAGTACACAGTTTATGGAGAAGGCAATATGAAATTGCAATGAAAACTTGTTGATAGCAGTTGATAATCGTAGATAAGTAATCTATCTTTTAAATTAGAATGGATATCTAAATTTTGATAATGTAGAAAACAGAGAGATGTTCAAAAATTTAGTGCAGTCCGAGGTTTATTCGTACAAATCTGTCTATTTCTATTATTATGATTATGATCTTCCCATTGCTGACATTGAGTTTATTTGTGTCAGGTGAACTTGTCGGCCACTCTTTATCTTCTTTGAAACAGCTCACTGAGTCTCGAAACAACTCTGATCCACATAATCATTTAGATCAGTTTACGTGGCTAGAGTTGTCCCCAGGAGAATCTGAGGTGGATATCTCTTTCTACCTCTCCACACTCAAGCTATCACAAATTTATATGTGCATGTTTTCTTGTTGAACCAGTAGATATTGAAGAAATAGGTTGTAACCGAACGGATTCTGCTTTTTCTTTTAGCACTCTCACCTTTATGATTTTCTCTGCAGCTGGATGTGAGATCCAGAAAAATCGGTAGAATTAAATGTGCGGTGTTCTTGCCACTCAGAACTGAATCTGTGAATATTGAGAAATCGGTTAATGAATACAGAAAATCTGGTTCAGTTCAGATCAGTCCAGATCGAGAGGGACCGTGGACCTCAGTGAGGCTAAACTATGGTGCACCTGCAGCATGTTGGCAGTTGGACAGTGATGTAGTCGCAAGTGAAGCGAGCGTCCATGATGGAAATCGATATATTGCCATCAGATCTCTCGTGTCGGTTCAAAACACCACCGACATTACCATAGATTTATGCCTCAAACTCAAAGCCTCAAATGGGAATGCGAAGCCAATTCTTGATGAGAGGATTCAGGGTCCTTCTGATGAAAATGATGTTACAATAACAGATGAGCTTTTTGAATCGGAGAAGTTCAATCCTGGTACTGGTTGGGTTCCTTGTAATGACTATAAGGAGGTAAGTGAAACTGAAACTGTGTTAGGAATCAGACAAAATGGCAATAACAGCTAAAATCAATGGCGTTCTTCCTGTTAAATTATTAGTTTCTGAAAACCATAATAAAATGAATATCATTTCTGCAATTACTTATTTCAGCTTGCAATGGGGAGAATTTATTTGAAGATAAGAATTGAAATTACTGTAACAGATCCTTGCGGCTAATATATTTTTTCTTCTAAAAATCAGATGGACAAGATCACGTTTCCATATACATATTCAAACTGCATTATGAAAAGATATTTTCTTTGTTCGTTCATGGGAAGAATGTAGGAAAGTAATGGACTATCTTCAAAATTGGTGGATAAGTGTAGTGAAATTGGAATAAAATTAGTGAGAAGTTTTCAGTGTTTCTTCTTTCTTATCTGTGCTCCCTTTTAATAAGATGCGAAAATATTTGAAGAAAGTTGTGGAAAAGATGGTGCTTGTTGTTAATCTTATAAATCATTTGAGGTTTAAGATATCTTGAATGATTGATGGGAGTTTCAATTCTGCTTAATACCTTAATTTTGTGTGAAGCCTGACCATGGGTATTCTTAATTGTTTTATGTTCTAAATAGTAGATATTTACTTCAACACTCTGCCAGCATGATAGTCAGGCTGAAGATCTTGTAGTCTCCTATTGTATGCTATTTAGTTTTTTTGTTTTACTTGATTAAACATTTTATCGACATTATCTGCAGGGAGTAGCTGGAGTTGAATTGCCCTCAGGCTGGGAATGGCTTGATGAATGGTCTGTTGATCAATCCTCCGTCAACACTTCTGATGGATGGGTTTATGCACCAGATTTTGAACATTTGGGGTGGCCAGAATCTCAGGATCCATTGAAACATGTGAATTTTGCGAGGCAAAGGAGATGGATAAGGAATAGGAAACGAGTATTTGAGGAGTTTAAATCAGAGATAGTTCTTGGTCCCCTAAAGCCTGGTGGAGTTCTACCCCTTCCTTTGCCTTGCTTAGCTTCGTCAGCATCATATGTGTTGCAGTTAAGACCTTCAGAAACCACAGACAAATATTTATGGAGTTCGGTAATGGATATGTCAACTCAAGCAGAGGATACGGATAGGTCAAATGAAATTTCCGAAATTTTTGTCTCGAATCTCACGGAGTCCGAGAAATTATTGTATTGCTCTGAAATGGGTGCAAGTTCATCACAAGGATTACGTGGTATGTGGTTTAGTTTGAGCATGCAAGCAACTGAAATCATGAAGGACATTCATTTTAATCCAATTCATGATTGGGCAATCGTCATCAAATCTCCAGTATCAGTTGCTAACTATCTCCCTTTCATGACCGAAATTTCTCTTCTTGAGATGCAAACCAATGGACATTTTATTTCCAGCTATAGAGGGGTATTTAGTCCTGGGGAAATTGTCAAGGTGTATAATTCTGACATAAGAAATCCTCTGTATTTCTCTTTGCTTCCGCAAGCAGGATGGCTTCCACTACATGTTAGTCTGAGAATATATTGTTTTGGTAAAATTTTGTTTTTTAATTAGCATGATCATGTAGCCCGTCCTGACATGTAAACACTCTGTTTTAGGAGGCCATTCTTATATCACAATCTAGCCATTCACCTACAAAGACGATGAATTTTAGGAGCTCTGTCTCGGGAAGGTTTGAATTTCAACGAATAAATTATATTTTGATTTACTTGGGAATTTTTGTGTCTTTGCATTCGTTAGAACGCAAGTTATTGGTGCAGGATTGTTCAAATAATAATTGAGCAAAACCATTCGGAGGAAAGGCCTTTGATGCCTATGGTCATTAAAGTATATTCACCTTATTGGATTAGAGTCGCTAGGTGCCCTCCACTCAGTTTCAGGCTTACTGACTCCAGCCTTAAGAGATCGAAAAAGTTTCAACTGTCCTTTCAGACTAAAAGGACCAAAGAAGTTATCCTCGAGGAGATTACTGATGAGGAGATGTATGATGGTCATACAATTGCATCTGCGCTAAATTTCAAGTCATTGGGTCTCTCTGCATCTATAAACCACACTGGAGTAGATCACTTTGGCCCTGTGAAGGACCTTTCTCCATTAGGAGACATGGTAAGTAGCTGTATAATTTTGCATCTAATCCATGAGCCATATGATAGTGATACTAAACATTGTGACATTTGGATTTCAGGATGGCTCCCTGGACCTTTTCGCTTATAATGCAGATGGAAATTGTATGCAACTCTTTGTATCTTCAAAGCCTTGCCCTTACCAATCTATTCCAACAAAGGTAACTGTATTTTTAGGATAAAATCAGACTTGTGAATTGCCGTTAGTGAACTCTTTTGTTCCTTTTGTCAGGTAATTTCAGTTAGACCATTCATGACTTTTACAAACAGAATTGGTCAAAATATATTTTTGAAGTTCAGCAGTGAAGATGAACCCAAGGTTTTGCGGGCATCTGACATTAGAGTCTCCTTCGTGCATAAGAAAATGGATGGACCTAATGAACTTCAGGTGAATAGTGCAGTTTTCCGAGGCATCACGATAACCTTGATTTGATAGGAAATGAATTATTTGTAAACCAATTAAGTCATAGATGCTAACTCTTAATGGCTGTAAGCTTCGCGTAATATTCTGAATAAGCATTAAGTTTAGATCTGAAATTATGTTATTGATTTCCTTTTTGGAATTAGTATTCTAAATCAAAATGAATAAAATTAATCCAGATCTTACTATTAAGATATTTCTGTTAAATTTTCATTTTTCCTGTTGAAATATTATGGATGAATCCACTGCTAAAAACATGATTGAGGGTCGAGAAGTGAAATACAACTCCGTCTGTGTCCCTGTCTGCTTAGCAGTAGTTTTCTCTAACTGTTCAATGTTTTTGTTTTCTGGTTGTTTATATGTCCAACTTGAGTTTACTAACTACATAGTTGTAATGTAATTGCTCTAGTTTTTGTGAAACAAACTGTACATAATGTCCATGTGACACAGTACACATCCTTGGAGTTGTAGAGACCTTTAGTTTGGACTCAGGTTAAGAAAATATTTATACGCAAGACTTTTTAGTGGCTGGAAATTGTGATAGAAGGAGGAAAATTTCTTGCGTGGGGGATAATTTGTTTGAAACCTGTGCATTCCTCTTGTAAGCATCATTGTTTCACCTCTCTGTTATGATAAGTTTCCATAACTGAACACTTGTTGCTTGTATAGGTGCGATTGGATGATACTGACTGGTCATATCCTTTAAAAATAGTCAAGGAGGACACTGTAATGCTGGCACTAAAGAAATATGGCGGTATTCAGAGTTTCTTACGCACAGAAATTCGAGGTTATGAGGAGGGATCTCGATTTATAGTAGTATTCCGTCTTGGATCTGCTAAAGGCCCCATTAGGTACCGCAAAATTCCAGATCTTTCCCATTCGCTAATTGAACTAATGTCCCTTCATTGCTCAGAGTACTTTTATGTGTTACCAATTTTTCTCTGTAATGCCTGAATTGACATTTGAAAATTCTTTCTAATGACTCCTGCGTGAAAGCTTTTTGCTAACCAATTTATATAATTCATAAAAACTAATAAAAAATAAATGTACCACCCTCCACTCCCTGCACCAACTAGTCTCATTGCTCCTGCACCGATGTCCCTTATCAGCAGCTCCGTCTTCTCTCAGCAGAGTGGAGATCTCTGTTTTGAGTGTTTAGTGCTAAGTAACATATTGGAGAAATCCCTTCAACTTTCTTGTATATCTGTCCAGAAAGCCTGATTATTTAGGTCAATTCATTGCTTATACATAAACTAGAGTTTGATCTTAAATATAACATTTTCTCTATAATTAAAATTATGAAGAGAAGCTTTCAGAATAAATTATTGGAGAGAACAGGATAAAGAATTATATTTGGCTTGATTGTGATCAACCTCAATCCAGTCCACTGCGAGGGCAATTGCCATGTAACAGAAGCCAACAAGTTTCCTTGTGTATTGCAATTATCTCATCTGTCTTCTTTATTTTGCTGCAGATCATAAAGTTTAGATGCTAAGAATGCCAAAGGTGTATGGACATCAAATAAACACATCGAATAGTTCTGATTTAAGATTACTGACAGAGCTCTTTTTTTTTCTGGCTCTACAGAAACATAACATCAAGTTAGATTGTTTGATTTTATCCATTTATTTAATTTTGTTTTTGTTATGAATCCTGCCGAACAGGATTGAGAACAGAACAAAGAGCTCTACTGTTAGCTTTCGGCAAACTGGATTTGGGGATGATGCTTGGATTCAGTTATGCCCTCTTTCAACAACAGCTTTTTCTTGGGAAGACCCATATGGTCAAAAAATTATTGATGTCAAAGTCCATAGTGCCAGTGATCCTGTCATTTGCAAATATGATTTGGATAAACTGCGGTTGTCCCCTCTAGATGGGTATTCGGGTCTGTATATCCATGTGAAAAATACTAGTGATGTTAAGGTTGTTAGCTTTGTAGTTGAAAGTATGCTAGTGACAAGATCAATGGGTGGGGATGGATCTCTAAGGCTGGGGGATGGCTCTCAAATGCACACTAAGTTGACAGAGGAGAGGTCTGCACTGGAGCTTATAGTAGAGTTGGGAGTTGTAGGAATTTCTGTTGTGGACCATAGACCAAGAGAACTTGCCTACTTGTACATGGAGAGGTTCTTCATATCCTATTCAACTGGCTGTGATGGTGGAACTACCAGCAGGTATCAGTTCTTTCAAGTTACCTTTCAACACTTTTACACCACGCTGGGACTCTTTAAGACAGTTTTTAGTCACTAGTTGGGGCTGCTTCCATTATTGCATTGATTTGTTTGTTTTTGTTTTCATATTTTAAGTTACTTTCGTAGACAAATTGCATAGTATACTACTCGTTTGCTTATGATCCCAGTTGTCTTTTGAGATCAATATTTATCTTTAGAGCGTCGTACTTATTCTTTCTGAGAAATAGACAGTCACATATAAGCATGCTACAGGTTGGTGCATTCCTTATCCGCATCCTTAACCATATACTTCTGCATTTAACCATTTTCTCTAGTTAATAGTTTTCACGGAGGGGCAGAAATATTTCTAATTCTATGCAATCGACAGCTTATGCATTTCCATCTACGTTTGGTTCATTGATTTATTTCTATGAGAAAAGGAGAAGGAATGAACTTGTTATTTTTATTCTGATGGACTGGATTGTGAGCAATGCTGATTGTTGACTTATTATCACAATAGAGTTTCATAGGATCTGGGGGTTCCATCTTTAGTTCATTTAGAACTCTCTGGATCCAAATGAGTTCACAAATTCCGTGTGCCATGGCGCGGTATTCAGCTTCTGCACTACTCCTCGCGACAACCGATTGCTTTTTACTACGCCATGTCACAAGATTGCCCCAAACCATTGTACAGTAACCAGAAGTGGACTTCCTATCCGAAGGCGACCCAGCCCAATCTGCATCCGTAAATGCACGAACTGATCGATCATTGTTTTTCGCAAAGAATAAGCCTCGCCCTGGTGTATGTTTAAGGTACCGCAGGATTCGGTAGACAGCATCAAGATGGCCTTGACAAGGAGAATGCATATATTGACTGACCAGGCTCACCGCAAAAGCAATGTCGGGACGAGTATGGGAGAGATATATAAGTTTTCCAACGAGACATTGGTATCTACCCACATCCACAGGTGCGCCTTCAAACATGCTCCGTTTATTCCCGAGCTCAAGCGGAGTTTTACATGGTTTGCATCCCAACATACCAGCTTCGGCTAAAAGATCCAATGTGTACTTACGTTGGGAGACCGAGATCCCCTTGTGGGTCCGAGCAATTTCCATACCCAAGAAATACCTTAGCAGACCAAGGTCTTTGACTTCAAATTCCTTGGCCAACAGAAGCTTAAGATCGTGCAGCTCGCGGTTATCATTTCCAGTGACGATGATGTCATCTACATACACGATGAGGATGGTGAGGTGACCATGACTGGAGTGTTTAACAAAGAGCGTATGATCAGTTTGGCCCTGACTATAACCAAACTTCTTGATAACCTTAGAGAATTTATCAAACCAGGGCGGGGAGATTGTTTTAAGCCATACAGGGACTTATGGAGTTTGCATACCAGCGGCTTTTCCAGATTTTCTTCAAAGCCGGGGGGTTGGCTCATATATACTTCCTCATCAAGATCACCATTAAGGAACGCATTCTTAATATCAAGTTGATGCAGAGGCCAATCGAGGTTTGCTGCCAATGATAGAAGGATCCGTATGGTGTTAAGTTTGGCAACTGGAGCAAATGTCTCAGTGTAGTCAATACCATAGGTTTGAGTAAAGCCTTTAGCCACCAAACGGGCTTTATATCTGTCAATCGAACCATCGGCCCTGTACTTCACAGTAAATACCCATCGGCAACCAACCACATTTTGCCCTTTGGGAAGTTCAACTAAGGTCCAGGTATTGTTCATCTTCAAAGCACGTATTTCATCTAGCACGGCAGCCCGCCACTCAGGAACAGCCATAGCCTCTTGGATGGACCTAGGAAGAGCAGTGCTATCAAATTCGAAATAAAGGAAAAGAAGGGAGAGGACAAGTTGGAGTAAGACATAAAGTTGGAGATAGGGTGTTGGGTGCAAGCACGTGTACCTTTTCGAATAGCTATAGGAATGTTCAAATCAGGAGGAGGCTCTGGTTGAGGATCTACCATCGGTTCAGCTTCATGACTGTGATGAGGATTCACGATGTCTCTAACACCCTGAGATTTCGACCGTCTGGTGTAGACCTTGATTTCCTGTGGTTGTGCTGACCCCCCTTGGGATAGTGGCTGAGGGGATATAGGAGCACAAACTGGAGGGAGAGCAGAGGAGGAGTCGGGTGCAGTATTTAAGTTAACACCGAGAAGTGGTGGTGAATCCCACCAGTCGTCAGGGTCAGTCTCCCTCTTTGGAGAGGAAGGTGAAAGGAAGTAAGGAGTATCTTCAAAGAAGGTAACATCCCGATAATGATCATGAATATGGACAAACGCAGTACACCCGAAGGTTTTTAAAGGGAGGTTTTTTGATGCTGATATGTGAGGAAAGGACCGTGCCAGCAAAGACAATGGTGTTTGGAAATTGAGTGGTCGACTAGGTAGGCGATTGATGAGATGGGCTGCAGTAAGGACAGCATCCCCCCATAAATACTGAGGCACATTCATAGTGAACATCAAAGCACGAGCCACTTCTAGCAAGTGGCGATTTTTTCGTTCGGAAACGCCATTTTGTTGAGGAGTATCGACACAGGTACTTTGGTGAATAATTCCATGGCTAGTTAAGTAATCACCAAGAATGGTATTGAAGTACTCTTTACCATTATCAGTGCGGAGGGTGCGAATATTGGTGTGAAACTGGGTTTGGATCATTTTGTGGAAATTATGGAATATGGATGCCGTGTCAGACTTATGGTGTAGGAGATAGACCCATGTAACACGAGTGTGGTCATCGATGAAGGTTAAAAACCAACGTTTTCCATGATGAGTTGGCTGTTTGGACGGCCCCCAAAGGTCGCTGTGGATAAGTGTAAAGGGTGTAGATGGTGTATATGTTTTTTTCGGAAACGGGGCACGGGTATGTTTTGCCAATTCACAATATTCACATCGAAGTAAATGTAAATTTTTATTAATAAACAACGATGGAAACAAACGAGATAAGTAGGGAAAGCTAGGGTGACCTAGTCGGTAATGGTGTAACATGATATCCGGAACAGAGGATGAAGGTCGAGACTGAACACAAGAGAAAGAGGATTGTAGACCATCAGATGGAGACTGCTCAAGGTAATAGAGACCGTTGTGAATCCTAGCACTGCCAATCGTCTTCCCCGATAGTTGGTCCTGAGAAAAGGAGAAGGAATGAACTTGTTATTTTTATTCATCAACTTTACAACTTATATAGAGTACAACAAAAAATCTAGAGAATCTAACTTCCCTAATTAAAGAGATTACACAAATCTAACCTTCCTATCTTAAAAGATTATACAAAGATTACACTAACTAATCAAACTTTATGTTTCCTAATTTAGAAGATTGTTTCCTAATTTAGAAGATTGTTCCCTAATTTAGAAGATTGTTTACAATTTCGCTTTGGCAGGTTCAAGCTTATACTTGGATACATTCAGCTAGACAATCAGCTCCCTTTGACAGCGATGCCTGTTTTTCTGGCACCTGAAGAGGCCCCTGATATACAACATCCAGTGTTTAAGATGACCTTAACCATGTGCAATGAAGGCGTTGATGGTCTCCAGATCTACCCATATGTTTATATACGAGTAATGTCCTCCAACATAATTCAGTTTTGGCACTTAACTGTATTTTCAAGAAGAGTATAACCTCACTAGTCATGTTGCTAATCTTTTATTATTATGGCAGGTAACTGATAAATGTTGGAGGATTAACATCCATGAGCCAATCATCTGGGCTCTGATAGATTTCTTCAATAGTCTCCAACTAGACCGCATTCCTCAAAATTCCAATGTATCTCAAGTTGATCCTGAGATACGTGTAAAGTAAGCACCAGTTGAATGTGATACAAAAATAACCATTTGGTTGCTGTAATTGGAAATATCAAATTTCTCTGTACTAATATAATGGTTAAAGCCCGATGGATAGGGTGGTGAGTAGAAATGTTCTGTGACATCCCAATTTTGTAGCTCTAAGAATTGACTTGTGCTAGCATCCGGACGGTCTATTGCTTATAATGATGGGGCTTCTCTTGCATTTGGTATAAAGAGTGAATCTGTGTGTCGTCTTTATTTATGAACATGACAGCTTTCAAAACTCTGACCTCAGTCATGAAAACTTGATTTAGTTTCATATTGTTCTTTTCTTCCTCACCCTTTTACAGGACTAGCCTGTTTCTCTCCTCTGACACTTTCAATTCCTAGCAATTTTATTTCAGTTTTTCTTTAGTTTTGAAGATTGTGTCGTGTTCATCCTCTTGCATTGGAAAGGAAATGAAGTTATGGAGAGAGAAAATTTATCTTGTTAGTATTATTCAACAACATCTGTAGATTTATACAAAGGAGTGGGCAAGATTAACGAGGAAAAAACTTATCTAGGATATTTTAAACTGAATCAGAGAGAGAGAAAAAACATATAGTTGACTTCCCTAATGCAATTTTGAGAAAAAATTTATTTTCCTGTATACTCACGATTTCAAACAGGAAATAGGTTTTCCTTTCTGCAGACTTCGCAAAATCTTCTAAATCTCTGAGAAAAGTTCTGATTAGTTACTTGTTCATATCCTTTCAGCTTGATAGACATATCCGAGGTGAGGCTAAAAGTTTCTTTGGAGACTGCACCAAGTCAAAGACCGCATGGACTACTTGGTGTATGGAGCCCTATACTATCAGCTGTTGGGAATGCATTTAAAATTCAGGTGTGAGATGCTTTGTTGTGGGTGGACTAGACTGATTTAGTTTTTATTTACTGGGGTTTTATTGTTTTTCCAGAGATATAACTTTCTTTTTTAGCTGTGAGCTTGTAAGTTTCTCATTCTCTTTGATATATAATTGATAATTCAATGAACTTCATATGTAATATCAAAACAATAATTGTCCATCTCAGCTCTTTGCATACGTTTTATTATCATTTCTGTGGTGGAAAAAAAGTAAGCTTTTATAAAATATCGTTTCACCATTTGATTCTTGTCAATCTTGGGGATATGGTGGGGCTAATTACTACCCGCCTTTAAGTTTTTTCTAAAGTTATTTTTTATGCTGAGTTTGTTTGGTTTTAGTAAGAGAGTTGTTTTACATATTGATGACATGATGCATTGCTTAGATATAGTCGTGAGTAATCATGATATGAGATCTTTTGCAATGATTGGAAAGAAAAAGCAGCAAGTGCTAAAAAAGGATAATTCAATATTTTGATCAATTTTATGGTCTATTATATCGAAAGATGTTCTTACTGTGTAGAATTCCTCTTAAATTAATCTTCCATATTTTCCTTATATAAACTAATATGCTTGTAATATAGTTCGTTTAGTAACTTGATTTATATTTGCCCATGATTTATAGAAATACCGATGCTTTTTAAGAATGTTTTATCCGTTTTGTGAAAATATTGCAAATATTGCACTTGTAACTTTTTGTTTACTGAACATAGTTTTCAAAATATGCTACTTTTACTTGTAAACATCTGTAGAATTAATATACAAAAATAGTCGTACACCATTGTTTATTTGGTTTGTTGCGATAATTATCATGTATGTCATTTCTCAATCTGAACTTTATTCGGATGATATTTGACACAGCATCATTTCTAATTATATTGTCTCTATTTAGAATTATAAAAATAGAAATGTAGTTCAAATCATGTGATGAGAATTGCATTAAAAATCCATGAACTTGATGAAAATATCTCTTTCAGGTCCATCTTCGAAAAGTAATGCAGAGAGACAGATTTCTAAGGAAGAGTTCTATTATGTCTGCTGTTGGAAACCGTATTTGGAGAGATCTGATCCATAATCCATTACATATAATTTTTTCAGTAGATGTACTTGGTGTGACGAGCTCCACTTTGTCTTCACTTAGCAAAGGATTTGCAGAGCTATCAACTGATGGGCAGTTTTTGAAGCTTCGTTCAAAGCAGGTAGCATTGCTTCCATTATTTCTCAATCATATTAACTCATGTTTGTATGACATTTAATAATGGTTGCAGGTGTGGTCGAGGAGGATCACAGGTGTTGGTGATGGATTTGTTCAAGGAACAGAAGCTCTTGCTCAAGGTGTTGCTTTTGGTGTGACTGGGGTTGTGAGAAAACCTGTGCAGAGCGCCAGACAAAGTGGTCTTCTTGGTCTAGCCCATGGTCTTGGACAAGCTTTCCTTGGATTTTTTGTACAGCCAGTGAGTGGAGCGTTAGATTTTGTCTCTTTGACTGTTGTTGGAATCAGTGCAAGTTGTTCCAGATGCTTAGAAATTCTCAATAACAAGAAAAACCTACACAGAGTACGGCTTCCACGGGCATTTCATGTAGACAATATACTTAGAGAGTACTCAGAGAGAGAAGCTGTTGGGCAGGTAAATCATTGCATCAAATATGTTCGATAGTTATTCTATTCTGAGTATTTCCTTGAACACTCTCAATGTTTAGTTTGTATCAAAGTTTTATGAGATTTGCAATTAAACAGAGTTGAGGACTCTCATAAGCATTAGTATCATGTGGAGATGCTTCAAATTTGTAAGGAAAAATGCATTCATAATGAATCAAATCACCAAACCATCTGTATAAATCTTAACTTTAAAAGGTAGAGATCACAATCAGGATTAGGTCCTGTAAATGAATAAAAGAGATTTTTAAGATTTAGTCAAAAGTTAATATGAAGTATTGTATGATTTGATAGCAACTTGATGATTAGGAGACTTCCCTTTTGAAACATGTACATAAATAAAAGATACTTTTAAGATTAGTCTAATAATTATCAAGATTGTATGATTTGATTGTAATTTGATAGGGTAATTTAATCTTTTAAGTTATGTCGGAGAAACATTTTTTCTGATTTGTTTTATCCTATTAAAGGTTATATGATGTGTATGAATAAATGGTACAAAAGTAGTAAGGCTTTTTAATCTTTTCCTGAACATACACTCTTCGCGACCTCTCTTTCGTGCGATCTTCTCTTTGCCATCACTCCGCCATTGCCATGTCTACTAAATCTACATCTTCCAGTGATACCACGTCCGAGAAGCCCTTTGGTGCATCGCTCATCGTTGTGCTGATTGCAGCATAAAATTAAGGTGTGATCTGGAGAAAAAGAGGCTGTTTGACTTCCTTGCTGGCTTTAACAGAGATTTGGATGATGTTCTAGGCAGAATCGTTGCACTTGATCCCTTTACATCATCTGATGATTGGTTTTCGAAAAGTTCTACGTGAAGAAATGGGGCGAAAAGTGATGCTCCATGAGGTTTTACCATTAACTCGGCTGTTGCTTAGGTGTCTGCTTTAATATCATAATAATTCCAGCCACCGTCGAGGGAAAAGCCCCTCATGTGATCACTGCCATCGCCCCAGCCATACCAAAAGTAAGTATTGAGAAATTCATGGCAAACCAGTGAATTGGCAACCAAGAAAGAATTCTGATGGTCAATCTTTCAGGCACAATCAGTATAGGAACAACCCAATTCTTCAGGTATCTCAGCTCCTTTCATTCAAGAACAAATAGAGCTAGTTTTTGGGGTTGAGTTAGATCCAAGTTCATCTTAACATGGATATGCTCCTACTCAGAGGGTACAGTCGCTACTATCCACAGAAAAAGAAAATAATGTCTCATGTGAATGTCGTCTTCTTTGAAAATACTCCTCAATTATGCTTCATGGGGAAAACATATATCGAAGCATGTTAGGCCTCTCTTGGTGTTAACTCGAAGCATGTTAGGCTGCGCCACCTCTCTTGGTGTTAACCTGGAAACAAAACCCAATTCCTATCCTGGTTCCAGTGACCGTCAAAAAAGTGAACCCAAATCTACAATATCAAAACTCTGGGAGAATCAACGCGCACCAAAACCATAATTGAAGGTCTACTCGGGATGAAAAAAATCTCAAGGCGTTGAAGACCTGAACCTTAACCACAATCATGAAGATGAATCGATAGTAGATCCTCACTTACGTATCCCTCTTAATCATAATGATCCTATAATAATTAGAAAAAGGTGCAAGAACTTGCACCCGACACCCCATTTCCAAATTTGTATCATGTTCAAAACTTTCCTGGTCATTTCATGCCTTCACCTCGAAGTTTTCTTTTGTTACTATTCCTAGGTCAATTCAAGAAGCTCTAGATGTTCTTGAGTGTAAAGCTACAGTGCTAGAGGAAATGTGTGCCTTGAAGCAAAACAATACTTGGAACATTGTAGATATGCCAGAAGGGAAAATGCAGTGGGTTTGATTGGGTGCTTACGGTCAAGTACAAGGAAAATGGTTTGATCGAGAGGCACAAAACACTTTTGGCTGACCGAGGCTTTACTGAAACCTATGGTATTGACTACAGTGAGGCCTTTGTACCGGTTTCCAAACTTAATACATTAAGAAATCTTCTATTATTGGCAGCCACTCTAGAATGACCCCAGCATTAACTTGATATAAAAAAATGTGTTTCTTATGGTGATCTAGAGGAGGAAGTCTATATGAGCCAATCCGGGTTATGAAAAAGGTTCGGGAATTCAGGTGGTGTGCAAAGTCAACAAGTCTCTATGTAGAAATTCCAAGGTTATCAAGAAGTTTGGATACAGTCAAGAGCAAGTAGATCATACACTCTTTGTCAAACATTCTGAGCATGGAAAATCACATTCTCATAGTGTATATCTATGACGTCAATGTTACAGGAGATGGAAGAAATTAAGTATATGTAGACCAGGGAACTCAAAGTTGAAGATCTTGGAACTTTGAGATTCTTTTGGGCGTCGAAATTGCTTGGAGAAAAATAGGTATTTTTTCTGAAAGAAAGTATACCTTAAGACTTGTCAGAAGAAACAGGCATGTTGGGGTACAAACCAAGTAAGACACCAATTGAATTGGGGAATAAATAGACAATGTAAAACCAGGGATGCAATAAGATCTAAGTGTCTCGTCGGACAACTTATCCATCACTCACATACTTGTCCCGACGTTGCATTTGCAGTTAGCCTGGTAAGTCAATATATGCACCTCCTTGTCTAGGACATCTTGATGTAGTCTACAGAATTTTTAGATATTTGAAACAAACACCTGGTAGAGGCTTATTTTTGCAAGGAAAGATGATCGATTAGTGAGTACATTGACAAATGTAGATTGCATTGTTGGGCTCAAGGCAAGAAACACCACCAGGCAATCAGCTAGGCACAGCGGTTTACTATTCGCCTGGTTCCCACTGATGCACTCTTAAGTGCGCCTCAGTGGGTTTTTTTTCACTTCTCTTTAAATTTTATGAGAGAAGAAAAGTCTACAAGACCTCAGAACAAAATAAGCGGTGAAAGTCATATATTTTCCCTTTTGTAAAGAAAACTTTATTGAGACTCCATTTCCTAAACTATTCTAAAATTACATATATTGTGATAGAGAACAACTGTAGTAAATAGGATGATTGTCAATCTACGTTATATAGAGTTTAAATTGGTTGACTTGACAAATTAGTGGAGAAAATCCCTACACCACAAATAATATCAGCTAGTAATAGGAGATTCATTTTCTACACAAAAAATAGAGAATCTGTCAATAATGAAATATTTCTTTTCGGCATACTGAAACTAATACCTTACAATAAAATAGCAATAGTACAAATAATTTGTTTTTGTGATCTAATATATTTTTGTTTACCTTGTTTATTTCAGTAATAGGGTTTTGTTATATTTAGTGAATAAATATAGATTTCAAAAAATATTAATGTGCCTTGCTCGATAAGACGCACTCCTTGCCTTGCGCCTCAGGCTCCGGGATCCTTTGCGCCGCAGGCTCCAGGTGCCATTAACGACAGTGCCAGATTTGGCTGGTTCAATTTTTTATAGGAAGTTGACATCTGGATACAGTGAAATGGTATTGGGAAACCTAGTGACATGGTGCAGTAAAAAGCGATCAATTGTTGCAAGAAGTAGTGCAAAATATCTGTATTGCTCACAATTGTGTCCATCATGACAGGACCAAGCATGATGAAGTAGACCGACATTTTATCAAAAAGATAGATTAAGGGATTATCAATATGGAATGCACCCAAACTCACTCAACTTGCTGTCTGCTACAAAGGGACTATCTGAACAGATTGGCAAGCTTGGACTCATCAATGTCTATAGCCAAGTTGAGGGGGGTTGAATAATTAAAAGATATTGGGATTTAGTTAAATAATTAGAAATATTATTTATGATTTGATTGTAATTTAATCTTTTAAATTAGGTAGGATAATATCTTTTCTGATTTATTTTACCTTGTGTACCCTATAAAAGTTTGTACTATGTATATGATTTATCTAGAGTAGTTCTCTCTCCACATACAAATTCGATATTTGTGTTAAATGTTCATCTCATGATGTAACGATGCTATCAACATGATAACTTTCTTCTTTACGATTTCAGCTCTCAAGAGTATATCAAATTCACTTTTCTCCTGGTAATTGTGGTGCTAAATGAAACGACTAGTTGTCCAGTGGTTTTTATTTTCAACCATCGTATATCTAATGCTCCAGGAAATTTTCGAACTTTCTGGGGAGATGTGTGGAATAGTTAGTTGTGCAAACTTTTGTTGAGACCCAGATGAATAGTTTGAATTCATGTATCAAATCCTGCTGAAGATTTACTATCTAGTTCAGAAAAAAAATGTACTTCGTATTCTAGTGAATCTGCCGTGAGCGTTTTTGTTGAAACTGGAGTTGGAACAATTTAACCTGTTCTCTGTTTCAGATGGTACTTTACCTTGCTGAAGCAAGTCGAAGTTTCGGATGCACGGAAATATTTAAAGAGCCTTCAAAATTTGCGTGGTCAGATTGCTACGTTGATTATTTTGTGGTAGCCTACCAGCGGATTGCTTTAGTGACTAATAGACGAGTAATGCTACTGCAGGTTGTCTAACTCAGCTTTATTAGTTAATATTACTTTCTTTTGTCTGAATTTCCTTTCCTTCCTTGTGTTATTTGTTTCACTTTATTATTGACTCTGTGCTTTGTTATGTGAGAAGTGTGCAGCTCCTGATAGGATGGAAAAAAAACCATGCAAGATTATGTGGGATGTGCCATGGGAAAATATTTTGGCACTTGAGTTGGCAAAAGCTGGTCACCCAAGACCTTCTCATTTAGTAGTCCATCTAAAAAGCTTTAGTAGAGCTGAGAATTTTGTTCGAGTGATAAAATGTAATACAGAAGAAACTTCAGAAGGAGAGCCACAAGCAGTTCAAATCTGCTCAACTATGCGCAAGATGTTGAACTCGAAACGAAATGACAATGTGAGGTTGATGGTAATGGTTTGAACACCCCCTTAAACTGCTATATAAATCGAAGAAGCAAACGAGTTATGACATATATAATGTTGTTTTCTATGTGTCAGGTTACTTCAGGCCAAAAACACGATTCTTCTGCATGGAATGAAATCGATGGTAAAGACCCTCAGAAACGAAAAAGAGGCATTATCACATCAACTGAGCTTTCTTCCGGCTCTGTTTCAAATGAATGGAGATTTGTGAAACATTGTATCAACTTTACAAAGGTATGGAGCAGTGAGCAAGAATCAAAAGGTCGTTGCACACTTTGTCGGAATCAGGTGAGTTATCTCGATCGAGATGTTTTAACAGTCATTTCCAGATAGTGGCAACATTGGCACTGATTCTGTTCTAAATCACTTTCCTTTATTGCCAGAGCTCGGATAGCAGAGAAATTTGTAGTGTCTGGCGGCCTGTTTGTCCGGAAGGGTAAGTACCAATGGATCATTACTGTCAGCGTCGCTTTCCTGCCCTCTTCAGATACATCATGATTTGAAAGACTTTCATTTCTCATCAGGGAACTTGGTTTGCTGGAATCTGGATTTAGTCTTCTAAATCAAATACAAAATGTTTAGATGCAATTAATTGCTACTTGTTTTTATATATTTTACCATGGTTGAAAAATTGCTTGTTAGTATCAGGAGTTTGTTATGAGTTCCATGAACTTATATCTGTAAGATAACAGTGTAGATGAGTTCTGAAAGAAATTATCCTCTATTCTCCTGCATGCCATTGATGCCATCAATGTTATCTTCGATGTCTCTTGATCTAAATATAGTAAAATTTCTTCAGGTACATTGCAATTGGAGATATAGCTCGCCTTGGCAGCCATCCTCCTAACGTTGCAGCTGTATATTGTTTCTCTGATCAATTGTTTACTCTTCCGGTTGGTTATGACCTGGTAAGACATTTTTCACATCTATGTTCAGTTGCTTGAATGTGCCAAAGCTGTCTTAAGGTTCACTTACGCATTGCTTTTGAAAGTTTCTCCATACAGTTTCAGTTTCTTGCTTCTCACTAATGTCTTAGCATACATCTGTGCCTTTACTGGTCTGTCCTTAGATATGATGTTACCCTGTCCAAGGAGATTTAAAAAATTTAACGGAATTACACGTTGTGGTCCTCTAGTTTGCACGTTCTCATTGTCGTCCTGTTGAAAAATATGCATTTTAGTCCAGTAACTTGCATTTATTTTTCATTTTAGTCGTGTTATGATGAGTTCTTATTTCCAGTCATGCGACTTATATGTTTTTTCTCACTTTGGTAAAAGAGGGTGAAAAATGTGTTAGGACCGAAAAACAACTTAACAGCGCTGCTATTTAAAAATAAAAATTTGCGCTGCTAGAGGAGGTGCAATACCTCGGGTTCTTGAACATTAAAACAGAGCACCGGAGACAGATCTGGTATGAAATAAAATCATGCGGAAAACACCAGAACTGAATCCTAAATTTTAAAATGTTGCAAACAGATTTCTATAAACAGAAATCTGTTCGACTTACTGTGTGTGCAATGGTGTATGCGTGAGTGCTAAATGTAAAATGCATATGCGGAAAGCTTAAAGAAATGGCCCAGCTGTTTGTTTATGGAAGTTCGGACTTCAATGTCCTACGTATCCCCTTCTTCCTCCTCGGAAGGTTCCACTAGAAGATTTGATCTATACAACATTTACAGACCCGATCCCACAACCAGCAGCTGCGAGAACTCCTAGACTCCACCAGCCCTCGGCTGTCACTCACTTGTTTTACGTCTATGTGAGAAAGGCTACAGACAGAGTTTAACGTCGTCGTGCTTGGACGGGATCTGATTTTGTATTGGGTTTGAGATTCATTTACTATACAATGAATGTGAATGAATCTCTGTGTGTGTGAGATTTACAGTGTAAGCACAACTCTCGAATGAATAAATCTCACACACTAGGGAAATGCTCTACAAAAGCTGATTGAGACTCAGCAGTAGACACTCGTTATGCGCTCCTCTCTAATGGCGGTCTACTGCTTCGTCTCCAGTATTTCTTCCCTCTGTATTTTGAATCCTCACGAAATCATCATCTTCTTCCTTCAAATCGTTCTCCCTTAAATAGCCTCTGTTCAAATTCAATCCGTTGGACACAAATTCTTCCCGTTTGAAATATGTTCTGTAAAGTACCGACAGGGAGTTGTCCTTGTGTCCAGCAGTTGACATCCAGCTTTAGTAATTCTTCATAATATAATTCGTCAACTGCTTCGCTTGAACCTGATCAACGTCTGTTATCAGCTTTTGCCTTTCTTCAACAACTGTTAGCTTCTGTTGATCTTCTGCTGATTTATTGTTCTTCACGACTTCTGCTGATTGATTCATCTGCTGATTTTATCGTGCACTGCTTCGCTACTGGTTGTATCTTCAACTACTGCGTCTGGTTTAATTCTTCTGTTTCTTCTTTTCAACTTTGGTTTTTCTTTGGCTATGCGCTGCGTCTGGTTTATTCTCTTCACAGCGTCTGGTTATCCAGCTGGTGGTATCGATACCATTTGAAAGTCTGTGTTTGCAGCTGGTACACCAGTCGTTGGTCTTGAAGTGCTTACGACTGGATCACTGTAGCTTGCGTCTGGATTACCCAACGACTGGTTAGTTCAAACGCCGTCGTTTTAACTTATCCAAACGACATCGTTTGCTATACATCCTCGACTGGTTAAATAACACTGTAGCTCTCGTCTGGATGAACACACTACTGTAGCTCTCGTCTGGATGTACAAACTACTGTAGCTACCTGCTGGTTATTACCATCGCAAAATCCATCGACTGAACCTTAGCGCGAAGGCAAAACGCTGTCGTATCCATGTATCCAAACGACATCGTTTTGCTATCGCTAACTTCAAGTACCATCGACTGGTTGTAGCTCACTGCTGATTGTGATGACATCACTGCTGACGTCATCATCGCTGATCCATCTACTGATTCTGCTGACGTCATCATCGCTGATCCATCTACTGATTCTGCTGACGTCATCTTCGTTTAGCGCTCCAGGTGGTTCTTATTGTTCCAGACTTCACTTTGCCTCTTATCTTCTCGACTGATATCAACTTTATTTAGCCAACGTCTGGTTACATTTCCTTAGCGCAACATCTGGTTTTTGCTTCGCAACTACTGAAGTAGCAAGACCATCGACTGGTTCATCTTTTGCAGCACAACGTATGTTTAATCTCTTTACACTTCAACGTCTGCTTTTCTTTAGCTACTGCGTCTGGATTTCTTCAACTTCTTTGCGACTGGACAGACTCTACTTAACAGTCTTCTTCGATACTTATCTTGTTGTATTACCAGCTAACATCTGTATACTAAGTAGAAACATTAATAACACAATAACAGGTTTTGTGTAATTCAAAACTTAATCAGGATCTGTTTACACAGATCCATCAAAATGAAAAAAAGCATACAAGTTATGATTAAAAATGAAATTTTTCATAACATGACAAAAAATGAAAAAAAAAACATTTAAATTATAGAATTAAAACAGCAAAATTCACAGTTTAACAAAACTGGGATAGAACTGTAAATTATAGGACAAATTACTCAACATTCGTGAAGTGATCTTATTAGATCTGGCATTTGTTAGCTTGAAGTTTTTGGAAAGTTAATTTCAAACATGTTAGCTATCCAGGTATCAATGGTTCAAAATCGCTGGTGCTCAAAACTTCAGATTTTTTCTTAAAGGTGGTATTAGGTGGCGTTTGTTACTTTCCAATCAAATGTTAGACATATATTTTTCAATAAAAATTTTAAAAATATTCCTCAATCTGCGTTTTACACTAGAGGGGGAGTACTTAAAGTATCTTTTCTGTTCTATTAAATTTCGGATACTCATATTAGCCGCCTTACTCTGTGGTATGGCCAACTAAAGCTTCCAGCAACTGTTCCTGATATACTGTGTGAACATGGGTGAAAAACGATGGGTGAACAAAACTACCAATCAGTTTTATACTCTCATTTTACAAAACAAAGTCCTCTATGCTGCAAATTCTTCATTTCACTCCTGCTGCTCTTCCGATTACACGGCTCTAAGCTATTGCTACCCACA
The DNA here is from genome assembly GCA_001598015.1 of Dorcoceras hygrometricum. Taxonomy (NCBI): domain Eukaryota; kingdom Viridiplantae; phylum Streptophyta; class Magnoliopsida; order Lamiales; family Gesneriaceae; genus Dorcoceras; species Dorcoceras hygrometricum. Next base: position 424,688 of record KV019049.1, on the reverse strand, counting down.
ATGACAATTAACATTTGTGGTCTTATTTTTCTTACCATATTTTTACCCAGGCCAAATCTGCAAATTCATTACATCCTTCGTTTGGAATGTAATTTTTTTCACTCTCCATTAAATCTGTGTAAAATGACCATGATATATAGCGTTGGACGATGATGGATTCATTGTTATTTGGGACTTTTTGCTAATAAAATTAAATATGCACACCGGTATATTAGTTTCATACAATATTTCAGTGCCCATAGGTAGCATTTGTCTATTATGTTACACATGCACACGGGCGTATTAGTTTCAATTTCAGCTCCTAGGTAGCATTTGTCTATTACCTTACACGTGTTATGGCCTTGATTACTCGGGAGAAATTCCATTCTCAAAATTGAATAGAATATTTTTATTGTATTGAATTTTTTCTGTGCTTTCACTAGCTCCTTTGCATTCAGAAGATCATGTAAAGTTATAATTTTGATCAAGACGAAATCAGTTTTGTCGTTCCCCACATCTATGTAAGGAGTTGCTGGGGATAAGAAGGCTTTAAGGTCTTCTGTTGCATCAACTGTTACATATTATCCTGAACAATGCAATTATTTGCCGATGAATGCTTGAGCTTTTCAAGAAGCAAAACCTTATTTGTGCAGGTGTGGAGAAATTGCTTAGATGACTACAAAAGTCCTGTATCAATTTGGCTGCCACGTGCGCCTGAGGGCTATGTATCACTTGGATGTGTTGCAGTACCAAATTTTACAGAGCCAGAACTGGATTTGGTGTACTGCATCTCTGAACATCTTGTGGAGGAAACTACATTTGAAGAGCAAAAGATTTGGTCTGCACCTGAGTCATATCCATGGGCATGTCATATATACCAATCATGCAGTGATGCTCTTCCATTTGTTGCATTGAGACAACCTAGGGAAAAATCCGAGTGGAAGCCAAGAAGGGTTGTTGATAACCCGCTTCCGCCAAGTCTAGACGCAACGGATGGCCAATGATTTTGTATATTTTAGCTTACAATACAGCCGTTTAGGGAAAAAAAATAACATAATAGCTGGAAGCATGATAAATAGCATTATGTTTATTCCACGAGTGGTCATGACAATGATACCTGGAACTTCGATGTATTTATTAATATATTAATTGTGCAAGGGAAAGGTGAGAAACTGAACAATTGGAATACCCCCAAACTTGCATGTGTTTCTTGGCTGTTGGAATACCCAAGCCCGGTAATTATAAGCTACAAGAGATCTTAGAATTTTAGGTTTTATTGGCTGGATTGCCCCGTGAACATGGGAGCAATATGCTGTGAAATTGGAACACACGTGTAATTGTAACATTATTTTAATCAGGATTCCAGAATTCGTTTAATAATCTTGAAGCATCAACATGACTTTTATATCAATACCAGTAAATGAGGAACATACTATACAAAATTGTTGTTTTTAAAGATATATAATAGTCAGAAATTTTACGAAGTTACAAAATAATGTATTGGTTGTGTGTGTACAAAGGTCTAAAATCACAACTAAAATTCCATTTCCGCCAACAATTATGGTTCTTTTTGTTATGGCAAAAATCTAAGTAAAAAATTGAGAACGTGAGCTGCAAATGCAGTAGAGCCAATTCCCTTACGCGGCACCCCTGTCGCCATAATTTTCCTGATAAGATAAATCAATGTCCCTCCAAAGACACTGTCGGCGCAACCCATTCAACGCCTGATCTTCAAATTCCGTTCCAGATTTTGCTGTGGGAACTAATAGAGATCAATAAGCTAAGCATAAACTGATGGCGGTTCTAAGCTTCCAAGCCATCACTGTGCCATCTGTTAGCCACTGTTGTTCACGAAGAAACAGTCATCACAATGGCATCAGCACAGTCCGATGTGGGATTGCAGAGGCGTCGGGGGAGCCGGCTCCAATGGGGCAGAAGACTAAGTACAATGACGGGATATTTGAGAAGGTTTTTATGACTCTGTTTGCGCGGAAGATGTCGAAATTCGCCAGAGGTGGAAGTAAGGAGAACGGATGGTTGGATTATGATTACGATTCGTTTGTTGAAGTGTCCAAAAGAGTGATGGAAGGAAGGTCGCGCCAACAGCAGCAGCAAGTGGTGAGAGAGGTGCTTCTTTCCATGCTTCCTCCTGGTGCACCTGCGCAGGTATTCCACTTTTTATGCTGCTTTTTATCACTGTGATATAGTGCATCCTCTTTCAGGTTGATGACTAAAAACCCTCCTTATGGGAATCCCCTTTTTTCTTGTTACATATGTTTTTTAGTCCTTGAAATGAAAAAGATATATTATTCTGAATATTGTGCTTTCCTTCTGCAGTTTAGAAAATTATTTCCACCAACGAAGTGGGCAGCAGAATTCAATGCAGCCATAACAGTACCCTTCTTCCACTGGTTAGTTGGTCCCTCTGAGGTATAATTACGTGCTCAAGTACTTCATTATGCATTTTCTTTGTTTTTAGGAACTGATTGGTGATCATGCATAGTAGAGTGGCTTTTTGTATCCCCGTACATGGTCGTAGTTCGATGTGGTCTGTAGTAACTAGTAAAGCAGACAACTCAATTCATGGCTTATATAAGCTTTCTGTGTGCAATAAAATAATATAAGTGTATTCTGTAGGTTGTGGAAGTTGAAGTTAGTGGAGTGAAGCAAAAAAGTGGAGTCCGCATTAAGAAATGCAGGTATGCGTCTTTGCTTTTGGATGAATTTGTTGTTTTGTATATGACTAACTCATTTCGTATATCTATCAAGGTACCTGGAGAATAGTGGGTGTGTAGGAATGTGCGTAAACATGTGTAAAATACCTACACAAGATTTCTTCACCAACGAGTTTGGCCTTCCACTAACCATGACTCCTAGTATGTCAATTTCATCTTCCTTCATGTGTTTGGTAGATTTGGATTTAATGATTTTTTCAGGTATTTGAGTTCTCCACTTAGTGAATATTATGATCTGTGTGCTGATACGTAGTCAGGAACCATGTGTTCTTAAAGCTCAAATTTGTAGGAAGTGGGGGAGCCTCAAATTTATACATCCAAATTTTTAAATGATTGACAATCACGACAGAATTCAACGCAATGTGAATTCCAAAATCAAACACAGATGGATGTTTTTTTTATGTGTTTGTGCAGCTGTAATAATCTTCATTTATGCTATAGATTTTGAAGATATGAGTTGTGAAATGGTGTATGGGCAAGTTCCACCGCCATTTGAGGAGGATCCAACATCCAAACAACCTTGTCTCGTGAATTTCTGTAAGTTACATTTATATATCTGGTTTAGAATATGAAGCAATTTTTTTCTGAGATTTACCAAATTTTTTAAACAATATATACTCTCCAGGCACCTTGGCGAATCCAAATTCCAGTTTCTGCCACAAATTGAAAGCATGAAAGGAGACATACAAGAAATGTGAACTTTCTTGATGAGGTTTTGTTGGCAGTAGTTTTGCCATGCCTAAATACTAGTCCGTATACGGTAGAGTTAGAATACAGCAACTGTTAATATATTTTTTTAACGCAGCAGCTCTTAAATATTCTTCTTTTAAGAGTGGTTTGTATAGGCCATTTACCAGAACCTTTTTACCTTGATACAGCAATTACGTCTAGTTTTTAGCTTATGTTGAATTGTTTTCAGTTGCTCTCATTGGAAACGTGTGAGAGATAGATTTACTGCGTCTGGTAAATTGATAAAATAGGTGAAACTTGGTGGAAAGTTGTCTAAAACATCTTTATGAAAAGGTTACTTTCAAAGTCACTCTGTGCCCAACATGAAGCTGTTTCACTACATGGAGTGCAGCTTCCATAACTTGTAAATGATTAACTCGTCAGAAGATTTTGCTAACGAGCTTCGAAACTCATTACTTTTCGTATTTCGAGTGCCTGCGTTAATAGCTGTACATACAGAAACGATTAAGAGAACAATAACCGGGTATAGTTTGAAAAATAACAAAAAGGTGGAAACTTCTGTGGCACAATCCTAAAATTAAAGCTTCATGAGAATTCTGTAAAGGCTCAGATCTTATCTTAATCTTCAAATACGCCACATTAACGGTAAAAAAGTCGGTCTGGGCATTAACATCTCAAAGATTTACAAAGGGGAAAAAAGAACATTAACGCTTTCGAAGTGGATAAGGTGAAGTGGGATACGGCGGTAGTCCAGTATGTATAAGTGTATAACCCATAGGCAACAGATTGAAGGCCACGAAGAAAAATTTAAGTCAAAAACTTGGATTTTTTAGCCAAGTTTCTTGGCAGTGCATCACAGATTTGACAAAAAGCTTTTCTCGTGTATAAAAAGCAGATAAATTAATTGCATCCTAATGTATTTCTCTCTTATCTTCAGTTTGACTGCTTTTAAAATTAGATGCGATCATCATTGGTATATGCAACAAGAACTCACAAGAAAGGTCATATAATTGCCAAGTAAAAGGGTTGCAACCATCTCGATAAAAAGATAGGTCAAAGGAGGAAAAAGACAGTGATGAACCACAAATGTATTTTAAATTGATGGGGATTATCCTGGTCCAAGGACTTTTATCAACATCATTTATAGGTGGTATCGATACCTGTGATATTACACTACAGATTCAAGTATATAAAAGAGTATATAAAAGCACGAAAAAAATGATAAAGAAAGAAAAAAAACACAAAATGTGACATCAACCTCATACTTCTCCAAATACCCTGCACATCGTTAGTGGCAGCTCACAACTCGAACTCATCATCGAGCTTCAATTGCTCGGCTGCAGCCTCCTCTTCCTCATCATCGATGACGAAATATGGATTGTGAGCCTCAGGCTTGAACTTGTAACCCGTGAATACATAGAATGCCAGTGTAGCCAACTCCCCTGCCACAATGCTAGTCCAGAGATACTTGTATGAAGTAATAGTCTCCAGTGCATAAACCACGACACGCGTAAAGTATATGTAGCAAATAACCACAATGTAATACTGCCTAAACAAAGTCAACTTCATCAAATTCACAGCAGCCTTCCCGTCTGTCCTCGCTGCCTCCCGCAAGTTCTTGATGGACCAGACAATCGGGAAAAGCACGGCGCAACAACATACAACGTCAACAAGCAAAAACACCTGCTTCCAAGTAACCCAATCCTGACCGAATGGACCCGTTTCATCAATCACAACCTGCGCTATGTTCGCAACCACCTGAAGTGGGATCACAATCATGAGCACCTTCTTCTCCTTATTTTGCAAATACGGCTTCAAGAACGACCACCCGGTACCGATCAAGACAATCAAAGTAAACAAAGTAATACCCTTCAAGAAACTGAAAATGTAAAACAACACATCCCACCCGTGGGCAGACCCCGTGCGCTTAATGTAAGATTTATCCTCAGCCTCGCACAACAAATTCAACGCCTTCAAAACCACAACCGACAACATAAAGAAATGGATCCCAAATACGGTCAACCTCTTCTTGTAGAGAACACTGATCCAAAACGCAGCTAAGAAAAAGTAAATCATGGAGAAGAGGAAATAAACCCTAGGCAAGACTGTCTTACCCGCCGAGAGATAATCACGTCTGTCGGACTTGCCGCCTTCCAGGTTGTACATTGCGGAGCGCACATTCATTGAGATTTTAAGCTGAGGAAGGCAATTAGCAAAGACGAGAGTGTACTGGTCCGCATCGGTTTCAGGGTACAGCAGATTCCACTCGGTGGGTATTGGATTCGGAAGTGCATCAAAGGTGAAGACTTTCTTGACTGAATCGGATCCCAGCGCACAGGTGATCTCCGCATCCTCGATTTGCTGAAGTACATGGAGCCAGGCATCTCGGGTGCAGAGGAAGAAACCCAACTTGGAGAGGATGGAGGTGTCGGGATTCGGCGGACCGGAGAAAGATAGCTGCGTTATGTTGAGCTCGAGCTGGCCATGGTGGGTGAATCCGAACTCGTCGAAGGCTATTATCGGCCGATCATCGTTTCGGATGTCGGCGTGACGGATCTCTGCTGCCGTCAATGAAGCCAGGGAGAAGAGAACGAGGAGAAGCAGAGACATGATGTGGGTTGACGTATGGACAAGATAATCGATTAATACTATTTATTAAATTCAAATTTTAATAATTTTATCTTTCTTCCTAATAGCATGCATACATATCTGAGCAAAAAACAATTAAACAAAGTTCGACTGGATAAAAAGTAAGACTTGTTTAGAGTACTTTCTATATAGGCATGATGTGGTGGGCGCCCACAATGGGCGCCTGTGTGGGCGCCGCGAGATGCTCAGCCGAGCATCTCCACAATTTCATGAGATGCTCGGCTGAGCATCTCGCGGCGGCCACACAGACGTCCATTGTAGGCGCCCACCACATCAACTTTATATATATATATATATATATATATATTAATTTTCTGATAAATAATATCATAAAATGGTACGTTTCTTCGGATTGAAAACAGTGAAGCTTCCTAGAAATTGCGGAAGTTTATGTCTTTTCGGTTGGAGGAACGTAACGTTGAAATTTGATGATCTATTATATGTTGAAGAAACCAATGGCATTTATTTCCACGTACTTAAAAGGTGACAATGACCTTTTCAAAAATATATTAAGTTATATTCCAATTAATCTCCGTATTACTCATAGTTTAATGGGAAAATTATAATATACAAGTCAAACATAGCCAAATAATGCTTTGCATTTAATTGGAAAGGGCAACTCGTTAAATGTATACTTACCATGCAATCACACCACATCTAACATCACTGATAAAAAAACTTATACCTTTTTATATAATGGAATAGATCAAATTTAAAAAACGAAACATGGTAACAGTAAGATTGTCAGAAAAAAGAGAGGATAGAAATATAAATAGAGAAATTCAAATCAAGTTACATATCAAAATATCATTATTGCTCTTTTATACAAAGAGAAGCAATGGAGTGGTGAAAAACCAAATGCTAAAGTGAATTAAATTACTGTAAAGTGTATACTAAATCATGCTATGGTGCCAGAAGTAGAAACATCAGCTCCTGTGGATGGATCCCAGCCAGCAGGAAGTTTGATGTCCGGCCAGTCCCCTTGGCATCCCAGTCGTATATACAGGCTTTTTCTGCCTTCAAAACAACAAAACCTTTTATCAGAAAAAAGAGCCTACCATGCCTTCAAATCAAGCGCACACCCTTTGTTTCCTATTATATATGTTGTGATCTTCTGTGCTATTGAAAATTATTATGTGCCATTCCGCCACATGCATTAGAAAAAGGACATCTTTCCTTAAATACACGTGATAAGATATTAAAGCATCGTATGGAGTGGGATTCTGGAGTGTGGATTCAAAGGGCGTTTGGATACAGAGCTTTCATCACAATTATGATTCATCTCAATGACTTCATAGCCCGAAAAAGCCACTCTTCGGCTAATATTTCACTAATCTTCTCCCAGTTTTTCTCATCACGGCCATAAATTTTCAGTTAAATAACTCTTTCCATCTCCCTGGTTATTGATTCCATTGAACGAAGACATGATCAACCAAACATAAAATTGAATTAAAAAGAAGAGGAATCTAGAGGACTGGAATAAGAAAATAATGTACCTGGGAGTTTTTTGTCTGATAATATCAAACGTTTGAGCGCGCTGAGCGAAGCCTGGGCGACAGTTTTGGAGTAATTGGCATCCCAACCTCCAAGCTTCACAACCACTTCAGAATTTGCGTAACCTTGAAGACAATCTTGGATGTGTCTCTTGGCCTCCTCTGTTGCCGATTTTTCATCTTCACAGTTACCAAATCAAATATATTTTAGAAGCTATATATGAACAGAACAGTATCCATTTTTGAGGCGCCAAGAAACTTTTTCATGGATGATACGGATATATCAATGTACAATGAAAAAAATAAAAAGGGAAACTTAAGTTTCTGAATAATTTATACATGAGAACGGTTGCATAATGTTGTCTTAAAGACGTCTAATTAAGTGGTTAAAAAATATGCCCGTTTTTTTTCCTGGTATATAGAAAACAATCCATGGTACTAGTGAACATTATCAATGACATGAGGCTTCACAAATCTGTTCTAATCTAAGCAAAACAAAATCTTGATTGACGCAAAAAACCAATCATTCAGTATCTGTATCATGCAACTTTCTCGGGTGTGAGGAAGTTCTTTTACACACCCTTTGCCTCATCTTTTCTACCGTCAACATGTAAAAACTCCTCTGAGAACAAACACTGGTTAACGTTGTTAAAAGTATTTCTATTAAATCACAGATACAGTAGAATAAATTAGGAGATATGCAATTATTGTTTCCTTTTTTCTGCCCTCCTTGTTACTATATAAGTGTGATGCATTACCTAAGAATATTGAAGAATAGAGGAGCACTTTTCTCCCTTTGAAATTTGTTAAAAGTAATTGTAAGGTCCTTAACTATATTTCGAGGACATGAAAAAGACTTTCAAAAAATGCGTGGCTTATCATTCACAAAACAACCGCCTACTTCCGACTACTAATATCCATCTCCATTGAGTAAATTAGAAATATTCTCCCACTGACCAGGAAAAAACCCATCATCCTTGTCTTTCCAAAACTTGTGGATGAATACTGTATACGTGAAAAACGCAGAGGAATAATACATTACCTATGGCTTCAGACTGAGACAGCCAAACAGTAAATCCTGCAAAAAGATGTCGCCATTTATTAGGCCTCCTGGCAGCACCATATTCCCCTCCTATTGTCGCAACAACAGCTCGGGCTTGACTGGAATCGTTTTTTAAAAAATTGCATAAGGAATTATCAAGGAAAAAAATAGTGGAAGACAGTCAATTTTGAGCAGTATGTTAAATGGTCGATTCAGCTAAAAATATACCAACAAGATTTTCTAGTATAGCATCTTCTGCTTCTGCAACAGCTTCAGAGCCCTCAGCCTTCACCCTGAACCAGTTTAACATATTAATGGCCTACAAGATGGTAATAGAAAGTTGTAGGAGTTTGTTAACTCAATGCAAAATGTGGGATACATATTTATGAAAGTTTTGATGATATTCATTTCATGGCACATATACTGATCTATTTTCTTAACATTTCTTCCTTTCCATTGAACCAGCTCGATGTTTGGAGAATTTAAGAATATTTTTCATTCTTGATTAACGCTGCACATAAACATGGATATTTTAGTTTGATGCAAAAAGTGATACCTTTTAGAGGGAATACAAGATGGGTGACAACTATCCATTAAACATGCTTGCACCCACGCACCCTATTTTTCATCCACTTCACAATGATGATCACAAATACATATTTTTTCCGTTCGACAAAATATTAACGTCCCATGATATCAACAAGAGACGATTTTGCTGGCATGTGAGTATGAAATATAACAAGAGTGGATTACACATGGAGAGATTCAGAAACATGTTCACTCACATGAATCAATGGATTGTTTTGTATATGCTTCTAGCAGCTCCTGTGTATTGAGTGGAGTGTATCTAATATAGACGACACGAATTAGGAAGATAATGAAATTAGGCTAACTAAAAATTAAAGTCCAAGCATTTAGAAAGACATAATATTTTTTATGCAAACAGCTGAAAACTTCCAATTGATGTTTGAGAGAAATGCCAAAAACAGGTGAAATTGGAACCAGTAATCAGGATCAATGATTATTAGATTAACAACAACAATATAGGAAAATAATAAGAGAGATCGAGTCATGATTACTGACAAAAGCCAGCAAAATGTAAAAAGCTGACTGAAAGACAGATCAATGAAAGATTGAGTAATGCACATACTATTGAAGTGAGATATTTACATCAAAATCTATGTTTAAATTCCAAATGAAGTGAGTTTCATACCCAAGACCAACTGCAAGTTCTCGAGCAATCTTGTAGTTTATGTCAGCCGATTCTCCAACTAAAAAGATCGAAGCTCCTTCCAATAGTTGCATGACTCCAACTGTTAATGACTCCCAGGATTCCATAATGTCGGGCCATTTTAATTCTGGATCTTGCTTCTTCAAGTTAACCACCAGTTGAGTATCATCTATGTACCTAAAACGAGAACAAACATCAGTAAAATCATTAAATGAATTTCATGATCCTCGATGGTTCATATTACCAACATATACCATATAGTTTCCGCAGGCTTTATGACTCCATAGAGATTATCAGTATCCAAGAGCGTCCTTATGTACCCTGATTGCTGCACTTTAATGACCAAAGTGGTTTCATTTGCATCTACAAAGATATCCTTGGGACTAATGCTTTCACTCCCTAGCTCTAATCTCAACTCTACCTCAGATGAATCGTCATGAAACTGCATTTCAATTTATCCTCGCATCAGAGATCTCCAAACTTCGTTGGCAAATGTGCATTTCTATGTTTTTTAAGTTAAAAGCAAATGATGGGCAACAACATGTTTAAGAAGTTGAACTATTAAGTGAGTGGGCTCAGCTAAAAACTAGGGAACATCACTTGTGGTAGGTAGAGCAGACCTGACAATAAAGTGCCCTTTCTGGGATTTTTTCAAGAGCGAAATAGGTTACAATCTCTACCTCGTAATGGGTTGTGTTGGTAGAGACAGCGGGAGTGGCGCAACAGAGTTGTGTATGCCTTCGCCTGTTCGCAGCTACAGCAGAAACAAGGGGGCGAACCGAAGGAATTCGCGTTGTAAGAACCAAGAACTTTGGCGTTGATAGAGAACCACAAGCTGTCGCAGGGAAGGAACATGGTGGTGGATTTGGTGACAAGTCGAGGCTGCTTAGAGCTGTGATCATCTTGCCCTGTGCATTTGCGGATAGCAGGGGATTATTAAATTATCTATATATTTATATATATTAATAACTATGAATTATCAAATAATTTATAATATTGTATTTATATCAAAAATAAATTTAATTAATAGACAAGTATTCAATTTTATAACTTAATCAAAGATTTCTACATAAATCATAATTAATATTTCTTAATTATATTACTAACCATCTTTTAATGTTTTTGTTAGTTTAACAAATATTTTTTATTTTCATAATCTTTTGAGTAACCATAATATTTTATTTTTACTATATTATACTTATATTAAATACTGTTAATTTATTAAATAATCTTATTAATTTAGTAACCTCAATCGTATATTTTTGTAACATTATAATATAAAGTTTTTCTTGATTTATAATTTAATATATTTGTACACTCTTAGTTAGTAAAGAAATAATTTTATATTTTTATTACATTATATTCTTACATTAATACTGATTAAGCTTCTTTAACATACAAAGTAATATGCCTGTGTAAATAGGACTTATAATAATGAAACTGTTTGTGCTAAAAATTAGAGTCAAGTGGAAAAGCCCAAACCAATATTAAAAACATTGAAAAAGCCCAAGCCCATTACCAAGAAAAACCCGGTCTGAGGAAGAAGCAAAATGGGCGCTAAAACAGTTAAAGAGCACTACCCACGATTAAGGGCGTGGGAACGTGAAAATGAGTAACTCCCCAAGGAAGAGATAAAAAGGAACGCTGGACAGTAAATGAGGATCATCAACAATCTGCACGAAAAGCCCAAACCAATATTAAAAACATTGAAAAAGCCCAAGCCCATTACCAAGAAAAACCCGGTCTGAGGAAGAAGCAAAATGGGCGCTAAAACAGTTAAAGAGCACTACCCACGATTAAGGGCGTGGGAACGTGAAAATGAGTAACTCCCCAAGGAAGAGATAAAAAGGAACGCTGGACAGTAAATGAGGATCATCAACAATCTGCACAAAAACTCAGCACAGAAGTCTGCACAACTTACTGTCAATTCCCAGCAAATTTATCATTCAAATTTCCTAGTTTCATTAGGCTTTCTGCATTTCAATTCAACTTTTCGACTTTGTTTTTATTATTACATTCTTGTAAACATCCTACATTTTTGTTGAAAATACAAATCAATGTCAGGAGTTTATTCCTATGAATTTCAATTTGATCATTTTTACCTTTCGGTATCATATCGTTTAGGAGATTATAACTGACGGTCAAGTTTAGTTCCTATTTTCGTTTTGATTTTAGAAGTTAGATATTTTTACACTTTTTTACACGAATTGGCGCACGAGCGCCTGGCACGCCCAGCAATTCGCAAAATTACACAAACA